>PVLA01010880.1:0-58675 GCA_004027455.1 Hydrochoerus hydrochaeris | reverse complement strand
GAGGAAATGTTGCCAACAGGGAAGGGGTTGGGACCTGAACTGTAACCTGTGTGGATGAAACCAGGGCCATGACAGGAGAGAGAGGCAGGAAGAGGCCCCAACCCAGAACCCTGAGAGCCCTGATCCAGGAGAAGGAAAAACAAGAGAGCCTGAGGGCAGCAAACACGCATCATCAGGCATGTCTTCAATGGACATTAAGAGATATCTTTGGGACCGTGTAGACGAGCTCAAAACTGAAATATTAAATCAGGTAAAGCAGGATATGAGTAGAGTAATAAAAGAAATGCTCTCAGGAAGCATCTCTCAGAAAGATACAGACAGAAGATGGGAGGAACACAAAAAAAGGAAACATTCGATAAAGAATTTAAAGAAAATATAGAATACATGAAGCAGATTCAAAGAGACTACCAGGAAATTAAAAACTCAATTGAAAGCTGGCAAAATGTCTTAAAAGAAACTAAGGATAGACTATCAAAAGAAGATAAGTTTGCAATGTGTGATCATGAAATGAAAGATCTCTTAAAAATAACAAGGAAACAGGCAGTAACAATACAAAGGCTAGAAGATGACAAGAGAATCTACAATTTAAGAATAAGAAACATGAATGAAGAAGCAGGAATACATGCAGGTGAATTACAAAGGCTATTCACGGAAATAATTAAGGAAAACTTCCCAAGCATGGGAAAAGAAAATGACATTCGGTTGTGTGAGGCATACAGAACTCCAGCCACCTACAACCAAAACAGAGCCACACTCAGACGTATAATAATCAAGATACCAGAAATTCAATATAAAAACAGAATATTAAAAGCTGTCAGAGAAAAGAAACAGATTACCTATAAACGTAAGCCCATCAGAATCACGGCTGACTTCTCGACACAGACCATCAGATCAAGAAGAGCTTGGAGTGAAATCTTCCAAGTCCTGAAGGAAGGTGGCCTCCAGCCCAGATTTATGTACCCTGCAAAACTGTCACTAGAAATTAATGTAGAAACAAGATGCTTCCATGACAAAGAGGAACTGGGCAAGTTTGTGATCACCAATCCAACCCTGCAGAGAATACTGAAGGACATTCTAGAGAGAGAGAAAAAAATACCAGGATTTTTGGAACAGTGGCAGAAAGTCCTCAATAAATGGGGCAGGCAGTAGAATGAAGGAGAAAACTAAACAAAGGCAGAAAGGTAGCATAGCAGAGGTGAGGCAGAGAAGGATAGTTAGAAGCTCTAACATAGATGGCCTTGATATGCTATATTGTTAATAGTGCACAAGGATTTAAAACACACATTACACACACTATTCTGCTTAGATGTATTATATTCTATTCCAGTCATTCTACCTGTACTAGATTTGAGGGCACAGACAGTAATCCTGAAAATAACATGATATAGTATGGTAATCATCCTTAATTTTCCTATTAACTTAATCTAAATCTCTGTAAAACCTACACAGTTTTATGACTGATCATAATCAAATCTGGTTTTTTGGATCGCTAATTTGTATTGATAGACTTTATTCAAAGCTGTTATGATAGATAGTATCAAGTCTGAGAATATAGGCAACTGCACTTAAGATGACAAAATCCACTAGAATATCCACTCTGGTATGATTATTACCTGCCTTTGAAGTTTTATACTGTCTACAATGTTTTATTTTACTAATATTGTTATTTACTGCTATACTCAATTATACTGTTATATTCAATTATGCCTGATGATATAGACATTCTATTGAAGATAATAAGGAACAATACACTAATCATCGTAGATCACCTTGTACTATGGTTCTATATGGCTTTTTGGTTTCATGTTTTTATAGGAATTTGTTTTGTTTCGTCTTGCTAAGTTTTGTTTTTCCTTCTAATACAGAAAGGATAGAAATACACGTAGAGATTCATGCATGTGTAGCTGTTCACACTCTCACTGTTTGACTGTCTACTTTGTATGTTTTAATTTTGTAACTTGAACAACTATTTCTAAGAGGATAATATGTAATTTATTAAGTAGTGATTTCTTATTGTTTATCTTTTTTTGGAGTTCTGTATTATCTCTACCCTTTACATGCTTTTGTTTCTCTTTAAATAAAATCTAAAAAATAAAAATAAAAAAGGAGATTGAAGAGAATATTAGAAAATGGAAGGACATTCCTTGATATTGATTAGGAAGAACTAACATTGTGAAAATGGCCATACTCCCAAAACTGTTATACAGATTTAATGCAATCCCAATCAAAATACCATTAACATACATTACCAATCTAGAGAAAATATTCCTAAAATTCATTTGGAAACAGAAGAAACCTAGAATAGCAAAGGCAATTCTGGGCAACAAAGACAAGACAGGAAGCATCTCAATTTCTGACTTAAAACTATACTACAAAGCCACAGTAATAAAATAAGCATGGTACTGGCAACAGAAATAGACATTAGGATCAATGGAGCAGATTAGAAGATGCAAACACAACTACAAAGACACTCTACCACCTTATATTTGTCAAAGAAGATAAAACTGCTCCTTTCACTGGAAAAAAGATAGGCTCTTTAATAAATGGTGTTGGAAAAATTGACTTTCCACATGCTGAAGACTGAAAATAGACCCATGCCTATCACCATACACTAAACTAAAGTCAAAATGGATCAAGGATCTAAATATTAAAACAGAAACACTAAATCTACTGGAAGACAAAGTAGGTAAAAATCTTGGAGACACAGGATTAGGGAGATAATTCATGAATAAAATGCAAAGTACATGGGAAATAATGCAAAGAATCAACAACTGGGATCTCATATTACTAAAAAGTTTTTGCACTTCCAAAGAAATCACCAACAAAGTGAAAAGAAAACCCACAGAATGGGAAAGAATTTTAGCCAACAATCCTTCAGACAAAGGGCTATATCCAGAATATATAAAGAACTGAAAACATCAAGCCCCCCAAATTCAAATACCCTCTCCAAAAATGGGCATTAGAGAGGAAGACACAGTTCTCAGATGAAGATATACAAATGGCAAATAAACATATGAAGAAATGTTCACCATCACTGGTCACTTGAGAAATGCAAATTAAAACAGCATTGAGATTTCATCTCCCTCCAGAAAGAATGGCTGCCATCAAGAAAACAACTGATAACAAATTTTGATGAGGCTGTGGGGGGAAAAAAAGAACACTTCTCCACTGTTGGCAAAAATGCAAACTGGAGCAACCACTATGGAAGTTAGTATGGAGATTCCTCAAAAAACTAGGATTGGAAGTTCCATTCAATCCAGCTATTCCCTTCCTGGGTATTTTCCCAGAAAAAAACTGAAAAGGTCATGTCACAGTTATATATATGCATCCATGTTCATAGCAGCACAATTTGTGATAGCTAAATCTGGGAAACAACCAAAATGCCCATCAACCGTAGAGTGGATGAAAAAAATGTGGTATTTTTATACAATGGAATTTACTCATCTATAAAAAATGATGATCTTGAGGCCTTTATCAGTAAATGGAGGCAGCTTGAGAATATCCTCATTAGTGAAATAAATAAGACTCATCTTAGTAAATATCATGTTGTCTCTCTAGTGTAAAAAATAATAAGAGCAGACAGAATAATGGTATCCAAAAAGTATAATAGATATAAAAAGTATAATAGATGTAAAAGTAAAACAGATATAATAGATATTGTAAAAGAGAAAGGGAAGGAAATTGCTCTGACCAATATAACGGTATATATGGTGTGTAAATAGATGACCATATTACTGAATTTTTGTTAGATCATTGAACAGAAGAGTTTGTACTGTTAACGTTTGTCTAGCCACTTTTTATGCTTTGATTTTGTAACTTTAACAACTGTTGTGAAGTTGACAATATGTAATGTATCAATTAGCGATTTTATGATGTTAATTTTTTTGAACTCTGTATTCTACTTCTTGTTTTTTCTATTTTGTCTTTTTTAAAATTTTCTTTTCTTTCTTTCTTAAAAAAAAAAGAAAGAATACAAATGTAATCATAAACAATTATGTTAAACACACCCAGGGAATTGTTTTCCATTTTCTGTGTCTTAATTCCTCACTGCTGTCTCATCATGTCCTAAATAGCTATAATGAAAGAATTTGTAAATTTATTGTTTGTCTTAGTAAAACTATCATTCTTGGAAAATATCATAACTTCTATTTATGGTATGTTAGTATCATATTTATGTAAAAAACCTGTCATATTTATAACTCACATATTACACTTATTTTAAGTTAACAATTCTTTTATTTTAGATCAACAATTATATATATATAACATATATATATTATATATATATATATATATATATATAATATATATATGAGTACTGCTCAGTTATAAAGAGGATGAATTTGTGTCATTTGTAGGAAAATGAATGTGCACTGAGATAATATGCTTTATGAAATAAATCAAATACAGTTAAATATCACTTGAGAAATCTAACGTATAAATTATTTACAGTGCAAAGTAAAAGAAACAATGACCTGAAACATGGAGGCAGACCTTGGGAGATGGGAGAGAGACCTAGGGATATAGAGAGGTGGGGGAAGGAGAAAAAGAAGTACAAGAATTAAAATGCAATGTATGTAAATTACCAAGTCCCCATGATGAATGTATTCATTATGTATTGCAAACATGTACTAATGCATTTTTAAAAAAAATATATAATTTTAACAGAGCTAAACGTGAATATCCCTTATTTCTGTCAAGTGTACTTCTCACTCCCTGGATATGCATCTGGCTTTTTGCTGTTTGCTCTTACCTAAAACTCAGAAAAATCAATAAATTTCTAGGGGCTGAGCACAAGAAGGAACAGCTCACTGGGGACTTCTAAGAGCCTTTCAACTTGACAAGGCATTCTCTAAATGTTGTTCAGACTTCTGTATCTCTGAGGATGTGAGAGGGATGCTTATCATTGTGCCAATAAATCTTTGACCATGCCTGCCTCACAGGAGCAGCCCAAGCTCCTTCCATTGTGATAAATTCCTGGGTTTTGACTTTTTAAAAGACTTCCAGTGCATACCTCACTTACTTATTAATGCAACTCTTCCACCATAGTCTCTGTGTCTTTTTCTTTGAAATAATTATACCCTAAATTTTATTTACATATTTTTCATTTTCTTTTCTTATTTTCTAGTTTTGGTGGTTTTATTTTTGACTGCTACTACAAATAATTACTGTTGTTTTTGTATACTGATTTTGAGTTTCTTTTCCTTTGGATCCTTTTTGTGAATCTTCCATGATTTCTAGAAGCTATGTTCTTAAATTAACATATTAGACTTTTGATCTGGTATGTTCAAATAATTTATGGGTTCTTAGAGTTGAGGTGACTTTTGCTGGCATCTAATGGCATTTGTCTTACAAAAGAGACAACTCAGCCTCTGAAAATTTAATGGATTTATACATAGTTTCTTATGGAAAAACAGAAAGCATTTTCCTGAATCCCTTCTTTAATATAGTAGCTGTCAATGTGTGGCATAGTTTAAGGGATTACTGTGATTTCACACAGGGGTATCACACAGAGGTGAAAGTGGAGTTTGAAAAGTTCATGGATCTGTTATGGGCACCTTCCCAGATACTCTGAGCAAAGACGAATTTTAAGGCAGTCACATTGATGTTCTCTTTAATGAATCTTCAGATTAATTATGATCATAATAGGACCACATTAACTTCATTGTAAAATACATGCCATTCGTATTTACTATATTTAACAAGAAAAAAAAGAGGATTATCTTAATTTTAAAGAACTTTTCCAGTGATAAAAAGTGGTAAGCAAGAGAGCCACTATAGTGAGTTGGGTGGAGCAGGTAATAAAAATGTAAACAGAAAAATTGAACTGCAATTTCAGAGATGGGACAGGAAATAAAAATGTAAATGGAACCGTTAAACTGCCATTTCAGAGAGTAATATGGAAGCGAAGGAAATATAATATAATGGAATAGGAAGCATCAGGAGTGCAAGAAGCTAATTGTGAAAAGATGGTCAGAAATGGCCTGGTGGAAGAATGCGAAGGGTCAACTTATGTTTAAATCTGCAGGAAACACATTTTGCAGAGGGAATAGCATAATTTTTTTCTTTCTTTAGGATTACACTGGCATTATTAGTGACAAAAAAGTGCATTGTTGAATTAAATAGATAAACATTATTTGATGTTAGTTAAGCCAAATAAAATATCCAAAATAATTTTAAAAGGATTTTCTCAATGCACTGAGGCTATTCGTTTAATTTTACTCACATGAAAATTGAAAATACAAACAAGAAAGGGATCACTTTATTCTGTAAGTAAAAGGAAAGGATAGGAATACTGGGGGTAAGAAGAGAAATATTAACTTTTTAATCTCTATTTTCTCTCTGAAGAAAAATAAAATTATAAGCCATGAAGATATTTTGTATATTAGATTGCTGAAGCACAACAGAGTCTTAACTGAGTGATAAAGAATTACAAAGCTATTAAGAGAATAACTGAGAATACATTCCATCACTAACAGGTAGATTCAATGAGTTAGAAATAACAAAGCTGAGCAATAAATACATATAATTCTAGAATAAGCTTTTCTGTGAGCAAGTAAAGCAGGAGGAAGCTGTGACCTATTGTAACTCCTACTAGAGTCATGAAGGAAAAGTCACATCCTGTGCCATATCACTGTGATGTCATGATCTCATCAGCAGCTCTGTCAGAATATTAAATGACAGCACAAGTATCAACAAGATATTTGGTTAGTTCTAATGCTATACTTATGAGAAAGATTTCAAAATAATTTAATGATCAATCATTGACAACTGTTTTGGTGATTTATAGATGACAGACACAGCAATTGTTGATTTTTTCTGTATTAATGAAACAAGAATATCTCTAATGCATCATAGCAGAGTCTCCTGAAGCCTTCTCTTTTGGAATCAAAAGAGAATTGTATGTAATTGTATGTTGTCTGATTCCTTTGATGAATAGTCAGGAGAAACATGTATCATCAAAATAGAATTGTCAAATAAAACCAAATAGGGTGATATTTTACTGGGCAAAAACACTAATGAAAGCATATTAAAATAAATTTAAAAACATAAAATAAAATACTGGATACTTATTCAAGTGAACCAATTCGATAAACCTGGCAGGGGGACATAAAACTTACTTGTAGTATTACCTAACTACATACAGCCTGAGTCAAGAGCATTTTGCAACTGCCTGTAAACTTTGACTGCAAGTGTTACAGAATGATTGGCATCGCTACCAAGAGTGGGAGAGGCTTAGTTTTTAGGTCTTAGTTGGGGTCAGTATTAATACATAGGAAGACAGTGAGGGGAGGGAGAAGTAGGAAAAGAAGGTAACTCTTCTCTTGCCATATAATAAAACAAGTATAAGTACTTAATATGCCTAGCTTGCAGAAATAATTTTAAAATACCATAGTTACTGCATATAAATTCTTGGAATTCAGATAAATTTAAAGATGATTAATGCTTGTACAATAAGTTTGCAAGCAATTAAATCCTACAGTTTCCTCTGTCCACTTTATAGTTGTGTGACCTTGGCCAAGTTGTTTAATCGCTAAACCTTATTTTGTAATCTTTGAAACAGAACTAAAACCTATTTCATTATATCGTGGGTCGGATTAAATCAAGTAATACATGTAATTGATATAAAACTATTGTGACATTCTTTACAAAATTGGCAACTCTAACATATTTTTAGTATATTGCCATACAGTTAAAATATCTGATAATCAGAAAAATTCAATCTACAAAAGTGTAGACAGATTAGAAGATAACAGTTACTGGGTTATGTAGGATGGAGTATTTAAAAGTTAAAGGGAAATTTATTTCATAAGTAGCTACTGCAGCAGTGAATATTTTTTGTTGTGGCAGAGTTGTTTCTCTTACCAACACTGCAATGGCAGGGATTTAAGAAACAAATACTTAGAAAACAATAACTATCCAGACCTCACAATAGGCAACAAAAAGCATAACGTTATTTTGGACAATATGAAAACATTTAAACTATGAAAGAGTTTGGATAAGAATAGAGATTATTAGGAAATAAGTGTGAAAAATCATCACCAACTCTATCTTTTGTCTTGGCTAAGCTTAGTATAAACTTCGAAGTAACTCATCTGTGTAATGTCAAGCCTGGTTTTGAAATAAAGCTGGAAAAGTCAATAGTAAAATTTTTCCATCTATTGTTATCATTTATTTTTCAAAACGCCACAAAAATATCCTCTATCTTTAGCTATGTCTATACAGAAAATTCAGTAATCTATATTTTAAAAATCTTCTAAAATTTTTGTTAGCATTTTTTTTCAAGGTTATCACATTTTGGGGGATAATTTGAGGGATTTAAGGTATTCTTTGTGGAAGATAGCATGATAGAATTTACTAAGTCATTTAAATTTTTTTCTTTTTAATCCTAAATAATCAAACTTTCTTTAAATTTTAGATATGTGTGATGTTTTCCTTTTATTATACATCTATCTGTCTACTATTTAGCAAACTACCTATCATCTTCTTTTGATATAACATACAGAAGTAGGCCCATTGTAGATGTGATCATAGTTTATGTCCTATATTATGTTCGCCTCAATATGATGTCTGTGATAGATTATCCAATAATTTTTTTCCATGGTTACAAAATCCTACATATCTCATTTTAATTAGGAAAAATTTGACAATTTTGTAATGTTCCCTAAGATGTAAATGAAAAGCTGAAACTGGAATCTTGAGTTTTCCCCTCAGCCCTCATACTGTATACAGGTTCGTAAATCTCTTTGATAGTGTAATGTAAGTGACAATGTACTTATGGGTTATTCACTCATTGATTAGTTATTTCTTGTTCATCAACAAAAATTATAAATTCATCTACCAATAAAACCTTGACACTAGCATGGCTTTGTCTTTTGAAATGATAGCCTTCTATTTCATGAAGTTAAGAAAGAATCATGCAGTGGAATCTGAAGTTCGGTAAACTAATGCAATCATCCTAGTAGTCAGATTAATGATTGTGTAGCAGTTAACTTATGTTCACTATGAAGGTCACTCAATATCATTTATTCCAAGCAACAACTATACATCAAAAGTTGCATTGAAATGCAAAACATTTAATGAAAACTAAGGCCTCAACAATTCATAGGAATTTACTGAATCTTTCTTTGTGGCTTATGACATAATCAATGTTTGTCAATGTTCCCATGTGCTAAAAGCAATATGGTCTGTGAGTGCCTTTAGAACAATTTTGTTTTCACTTCTTTGTAATTTCTACCTCTTTCTATGCAGAAAATTCATTAAGTTATCCTTCAAAAATCTTCTAAAATTTTTGTTGATATTTTTTCTCTGCTTCTAATATTTTTGCTAGACTATTACAAAAGCTTTTTAGATAATCTTACTTCGTTGGTGAATTAACCCTTAAAAGTCAAAGCACTGCCCAATTTTGTTGTTCCTTAACTCTTGAACAGTTCATCTCTGCCCATTGAATAACAACACTCAACACCACTTGCTTACTAAACAGTAGACTGTTTTATATGTGTTTTATTTTGGTCTGGCTTTTCGCTATATAACCAAGATACCCAATCACCCCTGTCCTCAAATTGCTTTTCTTCATAGTGCAATTTGAAAGTCTGTACTACTGAGAATCTTCCATCTCTGTTCCTCTTTATTGCTAGGTAGCTCTCCCAATTTTAAATTACCTTATTTTCCTATAATTTATTTAGCATTTTATCCATATCTCTATTTACTATTTAAGTATTGCTTATAAAAACAAGCCATTTACATTTTATAAGCAGAAGTTATATCAGAGAAATAGGTATTTCTACTCTGTTCAGGAGCGTAATGGATGGCGATGGTACAGTGGGTCGTGTTCCCCACAAGGTAGGCCCGCCATCTAGTGACACCTCCACCACATTGCAGGGCCTGTTTCAGACCTAAGTCAGAAGATCCCTCGCTCTTCAGCCTTTACTCAGCAAAGATGTCAAACTGATTTTTAAATGTTTCTGATCCAGTGCTCCAAGAAAGAAATATTTATTATCTATAGAGTTTTTCATAACATAAAACATTAACTCTAATTTAGGGTTGATTTTAGGGACATGTTTTGAAGACATTGGTGGATCTGAAATTTTCCTTTGAAAGAACAAAAATCGGTGATATGTTTGGATTCGTTCTCAAAGAAAGCCTCTAGTGGAGCATTTGAAAAACTGGATAAATCTCTGAGAAAGTGTGAAAGGTGTGTATTCTCCTTGGATGGCATAGTATACTCAGAAGAGTGATAATGAAAATCATAAATACGAGCTAGTGGAAGAAACACAAGGGGGAACTGGATGGTTTATTATCAACTGTGTGATTTGGATCACAGTAACACGATATTCTGATTGACCATCAATACACCTTTGTTGTGAATATAAGAAACTACACGAGTATGAAAGGCTATTTAGACTTCAAGGAAGAGCCTGCAGTTGCACCGCGTCAGATCCAATGAATGAGATGGGCGAGGACACCATCATGTTTTTACAGCCTTGCCTGTCTGTCGGACTGCACTTGGCAGCAGCCTTCACAATATTTTTGACCACATATTGCGAAAGGGACTTCTAGAAGTACTTCACAGCGTGGAAGGAATGGTAGGATGTGTTTGAAGCTACAGGAAGAATCTTCAGGGAAATTAAAAGCAATATATCTTTTAGTGCAATATTCTTTAAAATTTCATCATTCACTATTTTTATTATCTCATATAGGGGCTTAAAGCTGTAGTAGAGACTCAAGAAATAAATAATTGTTTTTTTACTCCATCACTATCCTTTTAGTCTTAATGATATGTATAAAGGCTTATATTTTATTTCAAATTTAAAGATTGTTATTTCTATTTTCCTAATTTGTTTCTTTTCATGGTATAGAGTGCATGTGTTGATAGCACTGCCTTAAACACTCACTGAAAGAGTACATGCCTATCTAGTAAAAATGTGAGCAAAAGTTATAAGTAAATTAAGTCATAAATTCTTTTATTTACCATATTTTAAAAGTATTAATAAAAATAAGTTTTTCATACTTACAGCTTTCTAGTTGCATTATACATGTTTGTACATCCATTGGAAAATTTTTAAGATCCATTGGGCAGGAAAGTGTTAATGTTAACCTGAAAGAATTCAAAGTAATTATTTTTAAAGAAAATTTGTGACATCATATGAATGCTCAGTTGCTTAGGATAAACACTGTTGCTTTGGTAGTAACTAACATCTATTCGGATGAAATTTTCTGATTTTGATATGAAGAAATAGCTATAGCTTTATACATAAATCTAGTGTTGCTTTAGAGGAGTAGGTATAGTGTTTATTTATACATTAAATCACTTCATTTATTTTTAAGTTCCATTAGACAGGACCATGACAGTCAGAAAAAAACAGTTAAAAGAGACAGATTGAGGGTGGCATCTATAAAATTAGTAGTGTCAAAAGATGCATTTTTTTCTAAATTACATTAGCAGAATATTTAAGAGGAAAGTATAAAAGAGGAATTAGAGTGCTAAATGTAGGATAACTGGGTACCAAGGATGATCCTATGTGATAACTTTGTCATTTTTCTAAGTAACTGAGGAATTTTTCAGTGAATATCCAGCAGTCTTTACTGGAGTGAACGCGGGGAACTTGAAAATGAAGTCACTAGAGTCTAGTTCCCTGCTGAGTGAGCACAGCATTTCACTAGGTCTCATCAGGGTTAGGAAATAAACTCTCTAGTATCCGCTATACAATTCCTCGCTGATCAAACACTTCTGATTTTGCTAATATAAAGCTTAACCTGGATAGTAGATACCACCATTCTGCCCATTGCAAAGGCTTTTCTTCCATTTGGGGAGGGTATTTGTATGTTGGTATTCCAGATAATTAATCATTCTTGAAATATTTTTTTTTATTAGAAATGTGTAGTAAGCTGGGGATATAGCTCAGAGGCACAGTGCCTGCCTGGCAAGTGTAAGGTCTTGAGTTTGATTTATAGTACAAAAAAATGCATATTAAGTAGTGTATTACCAAAATTTGTACTAGGGAGTAGGAAAGGAGAGAAGAAAAGAGGAAGGGCAGGCGAGGCAGATCCAACATTCTTCGACTAAAGTTCCTTTCTGAAAGCTCTCTCGACAGCCTCTTGACCTGGTTGATTGAAAGCACTTACACTGAAATTCAGTGTTAGTATGTACCCTAAGTGGATTAGTTTTCCTAAACTTTGTGATCTCAGGCATGGTACTTCTCATCTGTAAAATTAAGTTAATAATAGTATTCTCTGCAGAGTTGCTGGGAGCAATGCATGCATTGATATATATATATATATATATATATCACGATTAGACAAGTGCTTGATGCATAAGAAATAATTAATAAATATTAGTTATTAATGATTAGTAGTAAATTCTAAAGCTACTAGCCTCCCTTGATTTCCCCTCTCCTAAATTCTGAAGTTTGGGCACAAAGAAGAATGAATTAAATAAGTCATACATAAGAATTATTTAAGCTTTAAGAAAAAATAACGAACACTTCTACTCAATATAACTTTATTCTTCAAAATGTCATTTTTATGTCAACCATAGACACGATGTTATCATAATGTGTATTCCACAGTGAATACCTTGGTGACTTAGGTCTAGTTAACATAGTTTGAGAGACATAAACAGACAGGCAAAAGGAGCTGCTGAATTTTAATTGTCCTTGGAGGATCATTTGGCAATTCATTTGGGTTAGAATCTGTGATACAAAAATAATTCATGGAGTTCAATATTCAAACTCTGTTTTCTTCCTGGTTCACCCAGGGCAAGCCCTCCTTTGACTACTTGTGTATATTTACAAAATACTACTAAAAAAGGCAACTGTAAAATTAAGTGGGTTCGGTGTTCTCTGCCTCTTAAAGGATTTATTAGAGGAACATGTGCACATATATTTTGTAATGTTCACACAATTTTCCTAACCTCCAAGGCTTTCAGCCAGCTAGCTTCAAACACTGGCTTCTCTGACCTTTTGTATGAAAGCATTAGAATTCTCAGAATCTTTTCCACACTCTCACCATGCATGCGATGTCAAATTCGTACCCTGGCTATGTTTTTGGCATAAAATGAGAGTCATTATGTAATTCTTAAAAAAATACTACTTGAAAGGAATTATTTGGCAAAGAAAAACAGAGTTTGTGGAACTCCTGTAATAAATCATATCCTGAATAAATCTCTGTTTATTGACTTTTCTTTTTTCAGGATACCACACAATTGCTTCTTTAACAGAGTATTAATTAAAAGTATGTGTCAACTTGGTGGGTGTGATACTGAATTTCTTCATTAAAACATTACATATAAATTAAAGATACACTTTGACCACATCAAAAGACAACTAAATCAAGAGACAATTACTCATATTCTACTGCTTTGGAAATGGATGTTTTCTTGTGAAAGAAGGACACAAAGTTCTTTTTCTGAGACAAGACACATAAACAGGATGTGGCGTTTCTTATTTTCCCCTAAGAAATCTTGGCTGAGTGAGGTAGTAATGTTTTAAAAAATGAATATCATCTAGTGTGACAGTTGACATTATTAAAATTTTATTATTGCATTAAAAAAGCATTGCTCATAGTCTGATGTATATCTCAAACACTAACTGAGTTTTAAAATGTGATCTAACTCCATTGTAGACTTTTTATGAAATAAAAAAAATCATCATTCTAAATTAGAACATTTTTAATATTTCTAAATTTGGTATAATAAAGACAATAACATGCTAACTAGCATTTAATCAACCTTGACCTATTTTTCTGTAATATTATAATAAGTAATACTTTATAGTGCTTACTTTGTGACTGTAGACACTCTATGTGGTAACTTATTTATCGTATACTAAAATCTTACAAAACAAGTAAACAATATTACCTTATTTTACAGAGAAAAAAGTTAGAAGTTAAATAACTTCCTTCACAATACAGAGCAGAAATTATTAGAGAAGAATTTGCAACCCTGGGGATATAGTTCTAGATTTTATGCTCTTATTCTTTAAATATATTACCTCTCAAAAATATTGGAACATTTTTCAGAAAAATAGTTACTGCAATTACACACATTTTAAATTTTGTATTTGTGTGTATTTCTGTATCACAAGAAATGGTACCATGCGTACACCATTAGTTATTAAATTTGAGTTAAATCATGCATAAATAATTTTTCCAAAAGAAGTTCGAGAAATGTCATTAAACTATAAAAATTTCTCTAACATGTTATACATTTGAGCAACTTATTTTATCATGAATTATTTTATAATTAATAAATGTGTCATAAAAGAGGGAAGAATGTTAGAGAACTAGGAGGAAGATTAGAATTAATCTCTATAAACTAATTCTGGAGTTGTCATCTGACCTGGAAGACAAGCATAAATATTATCAGCCCAAATATATTAGCAAAGCAACCTCAGCATCAATGAAAGTCCTCAGGAATCTGAAAAGAGTAAGATGTAGTACCTCAGAAAAATATACAAATACTTTCATGCCAAATTTGCCTTACAACATGTATTTTATAGCAATGTAAATGAATTACCCTTGACTGAACAAAAACTTTTTAAAATGTCTTATGAAATAGTTTGACTTTCTGTGTTAAATATTGTCTGTCAATGTTCAAAAATTAAAGTGTATTGCACAAGTAAACTTTGTTTTGTAAAATCAAATTTTAAAATATTTGGCTTAAATAAAATTAGAATTATTACTACAATCTTTGAGAAGTTGCTACACATCACGTGTTTGACACAAACTTTCTTCTTGCTATTTTATTTTTAAACCAATAATTCTTCTGTAATAGAAAACTGGAAGCGTTAGTTATACCAGTCAAGTAAGGAGTATGTAATGTGTAATTACCTATACTCTGCTTCTGTGATGTTATGATAATTATATTTTCATCTCCATTTTAGAAGTGAGGCTTCTAAAAATGAGGCTTCGGTAGAGACTTGGAAGAGCCCTTTTAGTGCTGATTTGTGGAAAACACTAGAATGTATATGGTTTTGTTTTCTTTTTTTGGAAAGATAAGAATAACAACCTAGTGTGTATTACATACCTGGCACCAGACTAAGTGCTTTATATTCACTATTTCAGCTTCAAAGTAATTAATAGTATTATATTACACAAAGGAAAAATGAGTCTTTCAGAAGTAGACTTTCCCCAGATCACAGCGGATAACTAGCAGAGCCTGGGTCTGGGGTGGAAGATACAGTCTTCTTTGGGCTTCTTGTTCTTTTTGATCTCTTGCACCAACACTACAAAGACCTGATTATTGTTTTACCTGAGCCATGTTGCCCCCAGTTTTTCTAAGAGAACATATTTGGAGTACATAATGATTACATTCATCTTGGGAAGTTGATATTGTACAAGATACATCTTTTTTTTCATTCTCTTTCCATCTTCCTTCCTGAGCCATTACTTAGGATGATTTATTCAGGTCCTAATTTCTAGAGATGAGACAATATTATGCACTTCAACCAAGAGAAGGCTGATTTAAAGCAGTGAGTTCTCCAGACTCCGTGTTCCGTAGTATGCTACATTTACCCCAGTGCATCGTGTTGTTCCGAGAAGACTTGAGAACAAAAGAGAAGCAAGGCAAATGCGTTCATACTCTTGCTGCTTACTTTCAGTGAATAAGGAAATCCTTTTAGCTATTTGTCTACCATCTAAGATCATAGATGAAAGTTGTTCTAATATCACATTTGGCTTTTAATATATATGAAATTGTCCATTAGCTTCCTATGGGGGAAATACCATATTTCATATATAGTTAGCCCTTCATCAATTCTCAGATTATTATACAAATATTCATGGTTAAACACTCAGTGTTTACGTGTTAGGAATATGTAATTATTCATAGTTAAGCTTGGTAGTTTACTATAATTATATTTTGTTTTTATGGTGCTTGTGTTTGAAATCAGGGCCTCATGCATACTAGACAGGAACTCTACCAAGGAACCATGTGTCCACCCCTTCAATTTTGTTTTTAAGCTTTTAACTTTTTTCTTCTTTCCCTGATATAAGTCCATTGACTTATGACTAATGATCTGATTTGTATAGCTTTCCTCTCCAGTTATTCATTTATTTGTATCCTCATTCTGCTTTCTGGATGATTTCTTCATTTTATCTTGCAAAAACTTTGATTTTTTTTTTTACCACTAATTGTTCTTAAAGTATAGTATTATGAATGTGTTTATTTTTTCTTTCCTACAAGTATTTTATTTAGTTCATGCAATTCAATTGTCTCAATTGTCGAGAGGGTTCTTTTCTGGCTTTTTTTCTGATCCTTGTATTTTCTTGAGTCATATTTTATTGCTTTAAAATTTTATTTTTCTTTTCTTCTTACTTTTTTATTGTGTTTTCTGTTCTTTGCTTTAAAATAATGATACAGTTTCCTCAAATGTCTGTTTATAAGAATGAGGCACTAAACACTGGTTCTCAATTTATAGTATATACTTATTGAATAATGGTCTTAACTACAGAATGAGATGATAATAAACCTTCTTCAGTTGTCAGCATCTGTAGATATCTTGGGGGGGGGGCAAGTTAGTTTCTTTTTCCAGAGATATATTCTTCTGTCTGCTGTTCCGTGGAAGTTTATGTCTGGCTTGCATCATTGTAGAGTTGCCAAGTTCTATGACCATTCATGTAGGGCTTTTCTATCATCTTCATTTTGTTCATATGTCTTATGACAGGTACCAGTTGTGCCTAGAGTCCTGGGTCCTGAAGTTCTTGGAGGAACATTTTAACATTGTCTGCCCAGGTGAAAAGGCAAAAAGGCATTTGTGAGTTTGAAGGGCCTGGGTAAGGAGATTTGGAACAGAGGTTCACTGTTCTTGTAAAGTTTACGTTAATTCTCCCCTCCCTCAAAAGCTCTTTCCTAGTTCTCATTTCAAAAGTCTGAGCTGCCTGAAACTTCTGGAAGTTTGAAGATATTCGTTATTTTTTTTCTTCTGAGGTTTATCCACTTTGGCCTATGTTTCCGATATATGGATTAGGTCAATTTTCACAAGCATTCATTTTCAAGCTTCCAAAACTTGTCTATGTGTTGTTGATGTCTTTTCCAGGACTTTGGTCTTCCTCTGTATTAATACCATTTTTATCCCTTCATCCAGTTCATTTCATTGTTTTAGTGGGATTAAAGAGGAAATACAGATGGACACTTAAGTTCAATAGGTCACACTTGCCAGGACACTCTGCTTCTCTTTATAAACACGCAAGAAAGCCAGATCTGACATGAAACATCACAGATGCTCCATTTGTAAACGGAACAAGACTTTTCTCAAGCACATTTTTTGTTAACAAAGAGACTGAAGATTTGATGCATTTGAAGATTTCAAAGCCCTGTGAGATTTCCAAAAACAACTTACAAAAAATGAATTTTTTCTTTGATCATGTGAGTCAGGATATAGCAAAGTCTAGGAGTTGAGAGACCATCTGTTACATCTGAATTCATAACCAAAAGATGTATTTCTGCATTATTCTATAGTTTCTCCCAAAATATTAGAAGAAATATGAAGTATTCATAATGAGTAATGTCATTTATACAAAGCATAAATTAAATTCTATTTCTCGCTTCAAGAAGAATATTCTTAACCATTTCCAAGAGACATAATAACAAGATTTTACTAATCATAGTGAAGTTATTTAACTTTTCAATATAATAAATGCTCTTTAATAATTGCTAATGTAATGCATCAGGGTTAGAGCAACTAATTTCAGCAGAGTGTCAATCTTGATAATATACAATCTCCTCAATTAAATGACTCATTCTACTTGACAGATCGTTAGGAAGGACTGAGTCAACTGCTTTTAGTTTTGAAGAAATATTCTAAACATGAAGCTCCACACAAAAATTCCTTTAGCTTTTATAATCTATTATGTTTAATAATGAGGGGAAAACTAAAATTTTAGTAGTACAATCTTCATATTGACATTTTCCAAACACAAAAATACTTATGGTTAAACACCCATTATTCAACACACACACACACACACACGCACACACACACACACGAGGCCTTAAACAAATCTAGATAGTGTGGTTTACAGCACAGCTGCTGTATATAATTGCATGTGCTATACTTTTATACAAATTTTAGTGTGGTAGGTTTGCTCCAGTGTCTCCACAGCCACACGAGCAGTGTGTTTTGTGATGATCTTTTAATAACTACCGGGTTACTAGGCAATGAAAACTCAGTTTCATTATTTTTATGGGATCACTATCGTAAATGTTAAATGTGGTCTATCATTGACAAAAATGGCATGCAATTCATGACTGCATATGAATTTTTAATGTACACAGTTAGGCTTACATGTGTAGAAGTATTGAAATACAAATCATTAAATGTTCCTCTTTAATTCTCCCATACATCTCACATATCTCACATATATCTGATACACAGCAGATTTTATAGGTTGTCTATAGGCTGTTGTGATTACATTTAGATCTGTCCTATGTGGTGTTTCATGGCATAAGAGCATATACATACATACTGGTTGTTCTGCTCCTGATTGCCACTTCACTGGTGCAGTGAATATTTTTATAAATTCATTTGATATAATTTTAATTCCTAAAAATAGAATTAATGAACTGGTGGATAAATATATTTTATGTATGTTAACAAATCATCTTTACAGTCAATAGAAAGTCATTTAATCACAAAATGTAGACTACACAACACTAAAAATTAACTACTCTTTTTAATTCCTCTCAATGTACCTATAAAAATATTTTAGTATTTGTTACCTTGATTTCCCTCACATCAGTGTTTTAATTTTTGCTTCAATTGTTAAGTATAATGTAGAAAACTCAAGATAAGAATAAAAATATATTGTTTTTATCCAATTTTTCTTGTGCCCTTTTTTGTTATCTCTGTGTTTCTCATTTTAGCATTTTCTTTCTGTTCAGAAAACTTTGTTTTTGATGGTAGCAAGAATCCAACTCAAGACCTCACATTTGCCAGGCAGTTCACGCACCTCTAAGCTATACCCACAGCTCTAGAAAACTTCTTACCCATACTCTCAGGCTAGGTTTCTTTGTGATTAATTTTCCTAGTTTTCCTTTATCCAAGAATGTCTTGAGTTTATCTTCATTCTTGAAGGATTTTTTTACTCTGAACAAGATTCTAGGTAGATAATTCCTTTCTCTGAGCACCTGAAAGCTATGCATTATTTGTTTTTGATCTCCATAATTTCTGACAAAATATCTGGTTCCCATAGTTTCTGAAGAAAAGTTGGCTATTTCTAATTTCTTTTCCTCTATAAATAAAAGATTATTCTTTTAGTTTTCTGAGGAATTTTTTTTAAGTTCTAAAACTTTCATTTGGCTTGACTATAGAGTTTATATTTCTTTACTGAAGCTTCCCAATATTTTATTTGTAGCAAGCATATTTGTAAGTACTCACTGAAGCCTTTTTATCATGGCTAAAGTTATTGTCAAATATTTAATATTTTTGTCAATTTCTTGTTAGCATCAGTTGGTTGTCCTTTATTATGCAGTTTGAGAGCTTCGGGTCTTTTTGTTTGAAGCCCCAATTTTTGAAGAGAGCATTACTTTCTGAAGTTCTGGATCTTACCTAACTTTTTTACTTTAATTGGACTTTTCTGACATTGCTCCATCAGGACAAGGCAGGGGTGTACCTTGTTACTTCTCTGCAGAAGAAGTCAGTTTCCTAATTAGCTCTGTGTGAGGAGAGAGGCTCCTGGCAGCCTCTGGTTGTTGCAGCTTCCTGCATGGTCTTGTGGTCTCCACTGACACCGGGATGGGAGAGACTTTATGAGATGGTTTGAAGGTCTTAACTCTCCACTACACTGCTCTGGAACTGCCCAAAACGGAAGGAGAGAGTGTCTCATTTCTGTAAGGTGAAGCTGGATTTCTATGTGGTCAGTAGGGACATTACAGCGCAGGAGGGGCCATTACAAGCCAGTGCGGATGAAAGTGCAGGTCCCTCTCTCTTTCCATGGAAGCATCACTGCACAGGTATGCGTGACTTGTCACTGCTCAGCAAGACTAGAAGCCCAGGCTTGCTTCTCTCACTTGAGCTTTGATGGCTTGGGTGTGAACTTGAGGAGGGGGGCTCACGTTTTCCTAGCAGTATTTGACTGAAATAGAGCAATTATTTAAAGGTTTTCTCTCTTGCTAGGCTGCTCCTTTCCTAACACAGTGTGAGACTGGCTAGAGAAATAAGATTTTTCCTAAGACAGTTTTTACTCCTGTACCTATTTATTTATCCAGGCTGCAGGAATCTGGAATATATGAGGCAAAAAGACAATCCTAGGGACTCGCCTGTGTGTTGTTCCTTGGCTTCTAATGTCTTTCGCCAGCACTTTCTTGGTCCACGTTTGAGAGTTTCCTTAAGTTGGTCCTACCGCTGTGTCACTGGATTTTATGTTTACTTAGGTAAAATGTAAATATGTATAACTTCTCTAGTTTCCCAGAAGCTAAATTCTTACTATGGTACTTATTTCTTGATTACTTTTTTAAAAAAGTTTCAATATTCTCTTGCTTAGACTTGGGTATCACTATTAAGTTTTCCATCTGTGTGAGACACAGGTCTTAAAGTGGGGGAATCTAAAATCTCCCTTTACTTAGTGATTACTCACACAAGGTTATATTAACATGTGTTAGCTGACTTTCAGAAATCTGGTTAAAATGTCAGTTCACTGCAGTGATATCATCTTGTCACTGTTAGGAAGCAGTAAGTATATTAAAAGTAAACACATTCAAGTGAAATATAAAAAATAAAACCCTGGCATACTGTGTAAGAATGAAGAGCTAGGAACCAGAGATAGAATAAAATGTTATTTATGAAACCACTCTGTGAAAGATTTCTCAAAATAACTGATGTATTAAGATTAAATTTTCATTCTTACTAATGTATCTTTTACTATAACTTGGCAAAATATATAAACATATTTGATACTAGAAAGATAATGTTAAAATCAAATATTTCTCATTTCTGATAAGAAGGAAAGTGAACAAAAGAAGAAGAAAGAAGCACAACGTGAGTTAATTTTAAGCCTAAAGACTAAATATTAAGCCTACCTTAAATCCTTTTAAAAAACGCTACTGGTGACATGAATAGTTAAAGCATTGCCTTTTGCTATAAATAGAACTTGTTCTGTCTGTTCAAAAAAAAGTGACATGAATTCTGCCACTGACTTCTTGTTTTTTACAAGAAGTTAAACTAAATTAAGAAAACAACTGCGGAAAATATTTACTGTAATCACTGGATTTTTCAGATGTGCACAAATAAGTATATTACTATAATCATGTAGCTTTTTTAGCTACTCATTGAATCTATACATATTTGATATTTAATGAACTGCAAGAATTAAATAAGTTCTAAAGTTGCATTGTCAAGAAATTCTATAATTAATATTTATATTTTGGCATTAATTATTAGTATAATATTGTATCCTTTTCTAAATATTGCATGGCCTCCTCAGAGATGTATAAGGAATCACTAAAATACAAATAAGGTTTTTTTCCTAGGGATTGTGATTCACACTCTGATTGTGGTCTATTTTTACACTACCGATTTTTTTTCTTTTTTGCATTTGGATTTGCTGCTTTCTATTTTTGGTAATTTATTTCTTATTTTCAAATTTTAAAAACAAAAAAGGGTAAAACAATACAGAATTTAAAAAAGAAATAAGAAATTAATTAAATAAGAATATAATTAATTATATTGTATGTTGCATATTGTTATCTTGAATGTAGTTATTCAGATTATAAGATTTAGGCATGAAAAAAATGATCTAACCCTCAGACAAGGAAAACATAACTCTTCTTTTTGATGAACAGAGATTATTAATATAGTTACAGATCTTGTATCTATTAACACACATATAGATGTATACACATAGAACATTTTCTCTTCTTTCTTTTCTCCTTTCCCCTATCCCAGTTTTTCTTTCCCTTTGAGCACTTTCAGTACACTGATTTTTAAAATCTCTTTCCCATTTTCTTTAAAGTTTATCAAAATATCACCACTTTTCAGCATGTTAGAAAGGATGAAAATTGGATATTAGAGTAAAAATGTAAAAGGTTGATCATGGACACTCCAGGGTAAAATAATACACATACCTGAAAAGGTATCTACATCAAATAGATCCGAGAGAATTCAGCCTTAACATTTCTTCACGTATGAAAGCTTAAAGGAGGTAGTATACATAAATACATAAAAAATTTACCCCAATGTATGACTCAGCTACCTTTCAATTTTCCTTTAAGGCTTCTTCCAACCTGACTAATGCCACGATTCACCTGGGTCATAAAAACTATGTTTCCAATAATTACTCATATACTTTCTGGATCTAGGTACTGAAACTGTACCATTGATCAGACATATTTGGAGAAATATTTTTAAGAAAATATTTAAGTAAAACAATGATGTCACTAAAACAATTTCCAAAACACTCCCCAAAAGTAAAACAAAATAGGACATCAACAAAACTATATCATAATACTGCTTCACTGAAATTAAGATTTTAAGTGTGACTTACCTTATTGAGTAAAGAACATTTCCATTTTTGAAAATTCTTAGCAGTTTGTTGTCTGTGGTAACTTCATGAAAATTGGCACCCTTTTCATTGGCAAAGAACAGATCTGGTTTCCAAATGGAGTCCAACATGGATGGGTCAAGATCTAAAGAATCATCAGGGTATTCACTGTATGCAAGACGAGGATCATTCCATTTCTGGCGAAGAAAGATGTTTACTCTGTAATCCTGAAAGAAAAAAAAGAGAGAGAGACAGAAAGACACACAGAGAGAAAGAAACACGGAGGGAGAGAGTTAAAGGCTTCCCAAGGACCCACAGTATCAGTGTAGGTTTATCAGTTGTAACAACACTGGTGAAACGTGTGTGATAAGGAGGAGGCAGATCAAATGTAGGGTCAAAGCATATATGGAAATGTTTGAATCTTTCTCTTATTTTTGCTGTAAACCTAAAACTAGTATAAGAAATAAAGTCTTAAAAATGTTTAGAATTTTTTGTAGTATTCTTTGGACTTCTCTGAATTGTAACAAGAACCAATGATATTCTTGAAAGCTATACATACACTGCAGTCTTTACTCCGTACCTAAAACAGGCATTCTGGTTAGAAGATTTTTCAGGAGTCTTCAATGAGCTACATACTTTGGAGACCTATATACCTCCAAAGAAAAGATCACAGAAGAGTCGAGAGATTTGGGTTCATACTTTGCTTCTCCATTTAAATTTTACTATCTTGTTTTGTAATAATGATGTTGGCTTTTTACTAGCACCAAATAAAATATTTTCACCTTTGCATTCATTTTCTAAAGTTATTTCTTTTAGTAGCCACTCAACAACATCCAGAATACATTTAGTGAAATTTTCTTGAAACGTGTTCATGTTACAAAAGTGACCATATATACTGCTTCACAAAAAAAGACCCATTTTCTCATGTTCAATATAGAAAGTTCTATGAAATTAATAGTTTTGGAAAAATAAAAGATGATGTTTGAATAATAAATAAAAATAACTTAATTTCTAGAGTCCTTTATGATAATTTGTTGAATGTAATTTCCTACTTATACACTTTACAGAAAATTTTAGGAAAGGAATGATTTCAACTCAGTCCTTTTTTATCAGTATATAGCTACATATCAGTATATAAATATACTTATATTATATTTATATATAATTATATATGTATAAAAGTATATCAGTATATAGTTTTTATAATTAATAGATATATAGAACACTGAGTTCTGCTTTAGTATATTCATACATGTATATAACATTCACTGATGATCTCACCATTGCTCCTCTTTCATTTCCTCTACCCCCAGATCCTCTTCCTCTTCTTTGTTTTCCATATTTTCACATCATTACTATTTTTTAAATTAATTTTTTTCTAAAGTCTTCATCTGAAAAAGTACAATATTTGACTTCCAATTTTAACTTACTTCACTTAACGTGATGGTTTTCAATTCCACCCATTTCTCCAAAATTGATATAATTTTACTCTTCTGTGTTACTGAATAATATTCCATCATGTATATACACGTTTTTCTTAATTCCTTTGCTAATAGGCATTAGGAAAATTGGGACTCTTTTTTTAATAATAGCCATTCTGATAGAGTGATGAAGAATTTCAATATAATTTTGAATTTTATTTTCTTCAGGGAAAAAGATGAACATTTTTATGTACTTATTGGCCATTTGTACTTTTTCCAGAAGTGTCTATTTATTGTATTTTATTTTTTGCTTATTCATTAATAAGGCTTTTTTATGTTAAGTATTTTGATTTCTTTGCTTACTCTGGACGTTAGTCTTCTGTTAGAGGAGTAGTGGGAGATTTCTCCTCACTTTGTTAATTATTTCCTTTGTTGTGCAACAAACTTTTGATTTGATGTACTCCCATTTGTAAATTGTGAAGTTTCCTGTTCTAGTAGAGTCCTCTTCAGGAAGTCTTTGCCTGTGCCTATGACTTACTTGCTTGTCCTATATTTTCATTTATCATTTTAAAAGTTCCAGTCCTTATACTGAGGTCTTTGATCCAGTTTGGCTTCATTTTTATATAGGGAGAGAGATATGAATCTAGTTTCAATATTCTACATATTGATATCCAGTTTTCTTAGGACTGGTTGTTGAAGAATTTTCAAGGTATGTCTTTGATCTTTTGTATAGCTTTGCTTCCACATCTTCGGTGCTATTTCATTGGTCTATACATCTATTTTTGGGCCAGTACTATGCTGTTTTTGTTTAGTGTATATTTGTAGTGCAATTTGAAATTAGACATTGTGATGCTACCAGTACTATTCTGTTTGCTCAAGATTGTCTTAGCTGTTCAAGATCTTTTGTGATTACATATAAACTTTAGCATTTTATTTTCTAGTAAATGAAAATGGCTTTCGAATCTTAATGGGAATTTCACTGAGTCTGTAGATCCCTATCCATAATTTATCTATTTTAGCAATTTTCATTCTTCAGATCCATGAACCTGAGTGTTCTTTCCATCTTTTCATATCTCCTTCATTTTTTTTCCATTTGTGTTCTGCACTTTTCATCATAGAGTTCTTTTACCTCCTAGATTAGATTTATTCCTGTTTATTTTTTTAAAATAATGTTTATTGTGAATGAAATTGTTTATCTGATTTTTTTCTCAGTGTTTGCTTTACTGGTATATAGAAAATATACTGATTTTTTTGGCATTGATTTTCTATGCTGCTACTTTGCTGAATTTATTGGATCTAAATGTCTTCTGACATCATTTGGTTGTCTTCTAAGAAAAGGTCACATTGCCAACAAATAGGAAAAATTTGACTTTGTTTTTCCTATTTATATCTCTTTTGTTTCTTTCTCTTGCTTATCCACTGGCTAGAACTTCAAGAATTACATAGAACCGACATGATGAAAGTGAAAAGCCTTCTCTCATTTTCAGTTTTACAGTATGTAACTTCAGTTTTTCTCCATTCATTATAATGTTGGCTATAGGTTTGTCATGCATAGGCTTCATTATATTCAGATATGACCCTTATGTTCTTATTTTCTTCAGGGATTTTATCATGAAAGGATGTTGAATTTTCTTAGTGCTTTTTCTGCATCTGTTTGAGATGATTAAGTGATTTTTATGTAGTCTAATTATGTTATATATTACATTCATTGATTTACATACGTTGACTCATCTTTGTATCTCTGGATGAAACCTTGATCGTTGTGTGTGATTTTTTTTTAATGTGCTGGATTCTGTTTGCAAGAATTTTATTAATCATTTTGTAACTACACACATAAGGATATTGATCTATAGTTTTTTGCATCCCCGATTTTAGCATCAATGTGATACTAGCTTTCTAGAATGAATTTGGAACCATTTGTTCCTTCCATTTCTATTCCTTAGAATAGTTTAAAAAGCATTAGTGTTAGTTCTTCTCCAAAGATCTGATAAAATTCAGCAGTAAATGCAGTCACTGGGTTTTCTTTTGAGGGATACTCTTTATTACTGGTTCAATCTCATTGCTTGTTATCAATTCATTAATGTTTTTATATTCCTTTTGTTCAATTTTGACAGGTCATATGTGTTTAGACATGTGTTCATTTCTTCTTGATTTTCTGATTATATAAAAATAAATGTTCATATTAGTTCTAATAATCCACTGTAATTCAGTATTATCTACTTTTATATCACCTTTTTCACCTACAGTTTTCATTCAGGTCCTTTTTTATTAGTTTGGCTAAGGGATTTTCTGTCTTATCTTTTCAAAGAACAAATTGTTTCATTTTCTTTATCTTATTGTATTCTCACAATTTCTTTATGTTATTGTTGTTTTTTCTCATAATTTCTTTTCTTATGTTGGATTTGGGTTTATCAATCAAATTTTATACCTAGCTAGCTATTTAGCTAGCTACATACATATATTTCTATATCTATGTAAAAATTAGATTAATACCTAGATGTTCATTTAGTATTTGTTTATA
Organism: Hydrochoerus hydrochaeris; assembly: GCA_004027455.1. Classification (NCBI taxonomy): domain Eukaryota; kingdom Metazoa; phylum Chordata; class Mammalia; order Rodentia; family Hydrochaeridae; genus Hydrochoerus; species Hydrochoerus hydrochaeris. Next base: position 32,257 of record PVLA01010880.1, on the reverse strand, counting down.
TACATCATAGCACAAGTACCACTTATGGCATTATATAACTTTCTCCTTATATTTTTGAATGTAGCAAACAAACAATCAAAATTAATGCAACTGTTTTTTTTTGTTTGTTTGTTTGTTTGTTTTTGTACGGTGATTGAGCTCATTACCTCATTCTTGCCCGGAAGGCGCTATGCCACTGAGCTAAATCCCTAGCCCTGAATGCAACTATTTGAAGAAAACTTCATTTCTCTAGATCTCTAGAAAAATACTAAGGTCAAAGATATCTAAATAAGCTGAAAATCAATTTTCATTTCTTATATTATTTCTTCAGTTCCCAGTTGCCAATTTTCAGATTGGGGTCAAGCAATCACAAAGTATACTTGCAAGGAATTGGATGAAGTAGATCGCTTATGTTCTAGATAAGTCAAGTTCAGAATCTGTAGAGAATATTACAGTTCTGTATAGTCTTTGATTAATGTTTATGCATGGAGACAATTATCCTGTAGCTTCATGTAAGGTTACATGCCAGCTATTGTTTTTCTCTGCTTATTATGTGTCACATTTATCTTCCAAAGTGGCAGTAGAGCAGAGTTCTCTCTCTTTTGTTGTGGCCAGACTTAAGTATCTCAAAAGATACCACTAAATCTGTTAATACTTGTTTCAATAGTGATTGGAAACTACATCTGAGTTGATTTGTGTATATGTATTACCACTGACAATTTTTGAGGAATTCCTAGCAATATTTTTTTCTTTTTGCAAGTAATTGGAAAGTGTAAAATGTTTAAGGGAGAAATAACGATTCACAGCCAAACAGAAAAATAACCCAGATTTCTGCCCATTCTAAGGAGTCCTACTCAATGATCCTGGTTAATTTTGAAATGATCAGAATATAATACATCTTTATCAAAGATATAAGAACAATTATCAAACCCCCTAACATGTGTCTTACTGTTTTAGTTTTATAAGATTGTCCACCTCTGAAGTACCGCACAACATAGGTTTTCATCCATCACAAAACACAGGACTCAATAGTGGAATCATTGCTTTTAGCACCATCTCTATAAAACCCCTAGGCTGCCTGTACCATCTGTTCTAGGAACCTGCTCCAAGGAGGGTAGTTGTCTGTGTCCTCTCATTCTGAAATAATGACCTATTGGGAAAGAGTTTTTCATGCTCAGTTACTAAACCAACAGGAAAGAACCTTACTTTATTTGGAGGGTTGAGATGCTTACTTCAAATACCCCTGACTTTATTGTTCATATCTTTATTCTCTTTAAAAATGAAGAACCACTTTAATTTAAATTTTTTCCAGAAACCTGATTGTGTACCAATTCTAGAAACAAAAAAGAATTGATAGAGCATAAAGTATTGAATCCATGAAATAATACTTTTACTTTTCATTCAATTGTCTCTTTGTCAAATTAATATTGAAAATTAAAGATAGTACATAACATTGCTTAATCCTCCCACTCCAATTTAAGAATTTCTGGAGAGATCCTGGCTCATATGAAGATTGTTTTCCAGAATTTAGAGTTTTATTTCCATTTACATAGTTCATTCAGTCCTGACATAACTGATTTTGGGCTTACGTACTTGACCAGAGCCACTCTCTCTAGAAGCTGCTTGTTATCTATGAAAAATAGTAATTTATGTTGTTTTTTGGTTGTAAAGCAGCAAGTTATTTGCTTTCTTAGTGGTGATCCACAAAATCGCACTTGTATAACCATACTCTTCTGTCACTGATGGCCATGTTCTAATTCAAGTTCTTTTTGACCACAGGTTGCATGGCTAAGTATCAGCCTTCTTGACACTAGCCTAGAAAACCAGGTAGAATAACTCTCCACGACAAGTCAAGTGAACTAACCGTAGGTATGAGAAAAAAATGGCTCAACTTCCTGCATCATTTTGCTGCCCACTTATCAGTACTTAAGCTTTTCCTTTCGTGTTACACCAAACAGGAAGAGAAGGTTTATGATTCTTCTAATTTAGGTGACATAGACATAGAAATCCAATCCCCATTATTTCTTTCCATGACCTGAAATTTACATCACAAACCTATTCACCCCAACACTGAGCCAGCTCACTTGTTTAATTTTATTGCTCCTTGATATTAATTTCAGGTGTTAATTTAAAATTAACATAATAATTTACATATAAGATATGGTCTTTGTATTTTTAATACTATGTGGCTTGATGTGCTTTTTGGTTTTTTTTTTTTTTTTTTGGACTTCCATTGAACAATTGTTGTTCCACTACTGGAATACATGACTTAGATCATAAAATGATAGACTTCAGGAAAATGAAGTATAGGTCGGTTTTCAGAGCATCCTGTTATCAATCAACACAACACTCCTCTTCAAATCAGCTGAGAATTTCTTAATAGGAAGAAAACTCTTTTGAAGAAAGCTGAATGAGAATTTACAGTTTAAAAAAAATGGATAACAGTAACATAGATTAAGTGTTTTTAAAACTCTTCCAACTTAGTGTGTTTCTCTTAATGCCTAATATAAACTGTGATACATATTATGTAGTTTTTTTAAAAAAAATCTATGAATATGGCCATTGCACATAATATTTACCATTAGTGATATCAACAGCATTTTATAGTCATCACTATTATTTAATTCCAGATCATTTTTCTCAGCCCAAAGGAAATTCTGTAACTATTAGTAACTGATCCCTAAAACCAAAAACCACTGATCTGTTTTCAGTCTTTATAGATTTGCCAACTCTGGATATTTTATGTCAAACCATTTTCTGTCTGCCTTAAGAATATTCACCAGTGGGTCTTGCTGCTGCAGAGTTCATCCTGAGTTAATTCCAGGATTACACTGCTAATTTTGCCAAGAGTTATCTTGCTTTTATTATTTGCACTACCTTTTAGTATATTGATAGTCTTTGAAAACAAAATACATCATTCTGTCTATAGCATTCTGGTTTTAGTAGTGGTATTTACATTTATGAAATACAGCAGTTCTCCATTGCTGAAAGTTAAATGAACACTGGAGCAAGCTGCAGGCTGTTTGTTTGTTTGTTTGTTTGTTTTTAAAGGAAATGGAATCACACAATCTGTGACCTTTTGCATCTGGTTTGTTCACTTAGCACAGTATTTACAATATTTTTAATTTGTATTTAAGAACATAAGGATCCTCTGTTTATAGAAATTTGAAGAATCTTATAGAGTTATATCTATAAAGTATGTAAAATACATAAATTGTTTCAAAATGGAATGCTGTGTATGTTTGCTATTATAATTATATATATATATATATATATATATATATATATATATATATACCATCATAATCTTCCAAAATCATCATTGATGAAAACAATAACTGATATTACATGAAAGATATTAATTTTCAGGTATAAAATCAGATTCTTTAGATATCATTTGGACTTGATAAGAAAAATTCATTAACATTTTTCTTACATATATGTTTCAAGATACTTAATATTTTAAAAGACTTAACAGCTTCATTTTGAATTACAAATACACTTCACAGTAGCCACGTGTCAGAGAATTTCTATTTATTTCCCATCAAGTAGGTCTTATTTATTTAATGTTTTATGTAATTTAGAGCTAATATTGTAGAACTGCCTAATAAATAAAGGATTTATTTTGAGCCTATGTCTCATCTAATGTTATCAAAAGAGAAAAATAACACTAATGTAAATGAAGCTATCTCAAAAACAAGATAATTTTTATAGTGGCAGATTATTTTTTCTCAGCTACTATGTCCATTTCATTGACCAAATATTATTGATTTTTGCCAACATCATATAGAAGATAAAACTGCTGTCCAAATCTCTGATGACAATATTATGAAACTCAATACAATGTTTTTGTAAACCACCGTTTTTGGAGAATTTGTAATATAACAAACTGATATGTAATTAGGTAACTGGAAATAGATACTTGTGTAAGAAAAAACTTTCAACTTGTGCCATTGACTTTGGGACCAGGAAGCAGGTGGAAACTTGCAAGACTTTAAGGAGATCACTGTTATAGTTAAAGAATAGGGAGCAAAATGCTGCAAGAGAATGGGAAAAAATTCGACCCTTACACTGTGGTAGTAGACAAGTAGGGAACATCGTCATTTCAGTAGTGTGGAAATAGGAAATGCCACTAATGAATTGCTGCTTTTGATTAAGAAAACTTTCAAGCAAAATTGTGAAAATTGCACTTCACTTTTTTATGAGTTTAGGGTAAAGATTTCAAGGATGTAGCCATAATGCCTTACTTCATACTTCAAGAAAACTTATGCCTCACAATTTTCTTAACTAGTTTATAAAGATTTTTATGGATATTATAGGTATTACTTAACAGAATTGATTCCAGTTGAGACAAAGAATCATAGGGAGAACCCAAAATGTTAAGATAATTAGACTATTATACCCTGTCAACTTCAGTTAAAATGGACAAGGATAGTTTAAAATGCAAACTCCCCAAATTTCTATTGGATAATGGATATTGTAAGGTTACTCAGCAGCGAAACATAGATTTTTTGTTTTGTTTTGTTTTACAGAAAATAAAACATGACTAAGAAAATCAGGTAGTGAAGTCAAAATCTGTAATGAATCACTTTCAAGGAGGTAGAGTAAGCTTTAATCATTAAACTGGAAGGATATGCCTGCTAGAGTCTAAAATTCCTATGAATCATTAGTATGATCAGCACAAATGACTCAGTCTTGAAATCTCTAATCTCAAATGTGAATATTGAAACATCAAAATACCCAAATTTCTAAAATCCAAAATCTCTAAAATCTTGAAAATCAAAAATTTGAAAGATTAAAATCCCAAATGCTGAAATTCTTCCATCTCCAAGTCCCACTTGGGGGAAAACTGCGACTAATAACAAGGTTTAATAAGAGAAAATAGAAAGCTGAATGTGGGGAGTCCTTTTGATTATAAGCAGGAGAGTTGTATAGTGTTAGGCAGCCTGACGACTACACCTAGAAATCTGGCAAAGTGATTAGGGGTTTGTGCGTGCAGGTGTTTTCAGAGAAGATTAACTAACGTATGAGCCCGAGTGGGCAAGGTGGGATAAAAAGCAGTGCGATGTGGGAAATGACCAAGGCTCAGTGGTAATGCGTGTGCTCCGGTATCATAAGAAAAAAAAAAGAGAGAGAGAGAGAAAGGAAAATGAAAACGCATGTATTATCCGAAGGAATCATAACCCAAAAGATGAAAAGGCAGCTATTTGCTTTGATGCTAGACTTTCAAATGCAATGAGCATGAAACTTGACCAGCTCTTACAGAGCACTGCAGTGCATTTGCCCATAATTTACCCCTCTAATGTACAATTTTACATACTACATTTTCTTTTCTAGCTTTCTTTCACTTGTTTTTTTTCCCACTTTGATTTATTCTTTTTTTTTACTAGTACAGTTTTGCAATGCATAGTGATTACATTTCTCCTGAGGAGTTGGAACGTGTACACAACATGTCTTAATTCTCTTTTCGTTCCTTTTCCCTCCATCTCATTCCTCCTTCCGTCTCTTGGTCCCCTTCCATTTGGCAGACGATCTGTATAAATTGTCAACATTACTTTTAGTTTGCAGTGTTATGTGTTTCATCTTTGGGTCATATCCGATCCTGAAGCTATAAACTGGGTAAAGACTTTTAGAGGGTTCGAAATAATTCTACTCACTCCTTTGCAAATTTGACTATACAAAAGTGTATTATTGATGCTGACTTTGTGTGTGTATGTAGAAAACAGAGACATCCTCAATAAATAAAGAGGTGTCCTAGGCACACGTCTGCATTTAAAAGATAAAATTTATGGAGATCTTGGTTCTTTGAGCAACTGCTCATGCAGAGCAGACTCATCTCTGTTTCGGCTCTAGCTCATCAAAGACTTTTGTTGCCTATACATTGTTTTAGATGACTGCAGTTATAAAGTTCAATGCACATAGTGATCATTTATAGTGATAGATAGGTAAACATTTCACTTTTGACCTATTTCCTTGTGAATACTGTTCATTTGCTTATAACTGCTACATCATGACAGAATACTTTAGTGTTTGCAAAAAAAAAGATATGTATATATATTATATATATATATATATATAGCCTGTTTTATTATGTAACGTGATATATGAAGTGTTCTTTTGTGTATTTATGTTTCTCAAATGAAGCTCTTTTTAAAAATGTAAATAAATCTTTTAGATAGCATTTGTTTTGTATTTTCTAGAATTTTTTATTTTGACCTTTCAAGACTTTATTTAGACTTCAGTGATTTTGATCATTCAGGATTTCAGCATTGAAGATTACGTCATTCAGGATATTGTTTTTTGAGAGTAGGGCTCAAACTCCATCCACATCAGGGCCTCTTTTTGAATGACAGCTTGTGTTGCACTTATATTCTGTAGCAATTCTCTGTATTGACTGTCTGTCCAATAGAATAGTTGTCTCTTGAATTCATGGTGTTTTGATTAACAAAAAATATTATCAAGATCCTCCCTTTGAAAGTTCATTTGTACTTGTGCCTGCTTTTGATTAAAATATTCTAGATTTCTTTTTTTAATATTCTAGATTTTGAGAGAAAGTTATAATAGCACAAGGAAATAAGAACTACAAGGAAATGGTATGCATATTTTGCATGTTGGAAGATAAAATAGGACATTGTTAGCAATAAATGATGTCACATTAGAGGTTACCAAGATTTTAAGACTTGCAACTTTCACTCCATCTTTTGGAACACTCTGAGAAAAGTTGGTTGCCAAATAAGTTTGATACTGTGATAAGCCAGAATGGAGGAGCCAAAAGAACAAACTCTAGTCAACTGTGATCTCATCTTATTAAAAAGCTTTTCACATCAGAATAAACCACCAACAGAGTGAAAAGACAACCAACCCATAGAGTGGAAAAAAATTTTAGACAATTTTTCCTAAGAGGACTTCAAAAAAACCCACACTAAAACAACTACAAAAATACTTTTATCTATAATATATAAAGAACTGAAAAAAGATTCAGACTCTCAAATTCAAAGACCCCACCCAAAAATGGGCATCTGAAATTAATACACATGCCTCAGCTGATGAAATATGAATAGTAAATAATCATATGAAAAAATGTTTAACATCACTGGTCATTCAAGAGTTGCAAATTAAAACCCTGAGATTCCATTTTATCCAAGAAAGAGTGGCTATCATCAAGAAATCAACCAATAACAAATGATAGAGGCAATGTGGGGAAAAAGGAACCCTCCTCCACTGTCAGTGGGCATGCAGACTGGTGCAACCACTGTGGAAATCAGTATGGAGATTCCTTAAAAAACTAGAATTAGAGGTCTCATTCAACCCAGCCATTCTTCTGGTTCTCTTCCCAGAATAATTAGAAACATCATATCACGGAAATATATGTGCACTCATGTTTATAATAGTTAAATATTGGAAACAACCCAAATGCCCATCAATCAAGGAATAGAAAAAGATGTGGTATTTTTATACAATGGAATACGACCTAGCCACAAAGAACGATAAACTTGGAATTTTTATAGGTAAATTTTTGCAACTTGAGACCATATCATAAGTGAAATAAATCAGATTCACATTTGTAAACATCATACTATCTCTCTGGTGTAAGAAACTGAGAGTAAGGAAGGTCTAAAATGTATAATAGATATTGTGAAGAGAGAAGAAATCATTTAAAAGGAAAAAGGAATGAAGCTGGAGGAAAAGGGAAAGGAAGAGAGGGAAAAGTGAGAAAATGTACTATTAGTTGTACTATTAGTGTCTCTTAGTTTGTTGAAAGGGAAGGTTCATGCTATTATTGATTGGAGAATTTATTATGCTCGTATCTTGTACTCTGAATAACTACTTTGTGAAAACAGCTTGCTATTAAATCAGTAAATTTCACAGGCTGGGCCAAACTCACAATCCTGCCTCAGCCACCCAGTGGGCTGAGATCCAGCATGTGCCACCATGCTTGGCTTATCTACCTTTCAAATGTAAGCGTTTGCTTAAATCCTTCTTGAGCAATATGTGTACTATTAAATGTTTACAATAACTCATTTATTGTAGATACATTTCTTTTTATGGATATGAAATTGCCAAAATTTTTTTTACAGAACATAGCTTGTCTTTTCCTTTCATTGTAACATTTTTTTGTAGAGTAAAAGTTTAATTATGAAAAGGCTTGATTTATCCATTTATTATTTTTAAATCAAACTTGGGTGTTATATCTAATAATTCTTTGTTCTAAGCCAAGTTCATAAATATTTTTTCCTATTTTTTTGTTTTCTTCTAAAAATTTAAAAATTCAAACTTCACATGTAGATTTGTAGTCTAATATAGGTTAATTTTTGTTTAAAAATGAGTATATCTCGATATTTATTTTTCCTTTTGTTTGCAATAACAAATTGTCCCAATACTTTTTTGAAGAACTTAGAATAATGTTTTCTTATTTTATTCTTATGGATTCTAAGAACAGATCTCAAGCCAAAAGATGCAAGAAATGATTTTGTTCATGTATAGACTTCTTTCAATTTTCAATTTAAAAGTTTATTTTTCTTCAGATACACAGAATGATAGACATTAGCTAGAAATAGCACAGTTTTTGTAAGAACAATGATATAAAAGATACCAAAAATTAAATTTTATGTGTGCAGGGAATATAGCTCAGCAGCAAAAGCCCCTATTTGGCAAACATTGAGATTATGAGTTTGATCCCTGGTGCCAAAAAATAAATAAATTAATTAATTAATTAAATAATACAAAGCAATATGATAAAACACAATATATCAGAACAATTTTGTTTTCAAAAGAAATAAATGGGTAGAAGTAATATTTTAAAAATGTAAGAAATGTTCTTTTTTCAAAAGCTGACAAGCTAAAGTGGATCAGTGGTTCCATATTTGCATACATATGGACCAGGGCCTCAAATAATTTATTTGGTGTTAAGAGAATGTATGTTCAATGTTTTCAGTAAACTTTTTTGAGAAATATGCCTTGAACTATAAGAACACAAAAGCTAGCTCCAACTATGAAAATGCTCAGAATGAATTAAGTTTTATAACATATTTCACAGTAAGTGTGACACTAAAAATTGTCAAGGGTAAATACCATATCCCTAGGAAGAAATGAGAAGGAAAAAAAATAGACTATGGAAAGTATATTGCATTCTGAATTCAATACCCTGTAGGCTTTTGTAGGGGAAAACATTTCTAAACTCCTGGGGAAATTTAAGAAGATAAATGTCTCTCCGGAATTTGTTTTTTCCTTGTTTTGAAAGTACAAAGAAGATAGATGGAAAATGAGTTTTGCAGTTTGACTTATTTGAAAATTGTAGTGTCTCATGATTACAACAGATAAATGACACCTCTTAAAATGTGTATTTTGGCATTTTATCACCTTTTCCAGAAAGACATAAATTACTAGAGGACAATTTCTATGACTGCATTGTTTCTTTTGAGATGACTGGTTCTTATGAAGCCAAAATTATAATCCAAGGAGTAGAGTGAAAGTGGAACACAGGCAAGATAATATGTTGCATCCTTGAAAACAGTAAAAGTTCACGTGCCATGTCTAGGATGAGGAGTGGGCTGGGAGATGGAGTGGGAAAAGAGATAAATGTTTAGTCTTAAACTGAAACAGATTATATAGGTGATTGTATATCATGGATATATGAAATTTGCTCCAAGAGGAAGTAATTGAGAGCCCCCAAGAGGGTGGAAAAATGGTAAGCTGTTATTTAAATATTGGGAAGATCCCTGTAGCTTCTGAGTAGAGATTGGGTTGGCAGTCAAGAAATACTTGAGTTAGATTCTGTGACTGTTTCTTTCATGAGAGTGAGAGGTGATCTGTAGAGCAGTGATAAAGTGATAGATTTGAAAAACACTCAACTTTTTGATTCACAGATAATTTTGGATTAAGAGAGGAACAAGAGTCTTCAGTTTCTGGATGATTCGATGAAATCGTGCACAGGTAAAGAAACATATTTGAATATGGTGAGCTTTAGAAATTTGCAAAATTGAAGAAGGTTATCAGACCAGATATGTGAGAAGTTACAATACAGTGTCACTGTATAGCTAATTTCATCTTAAGCATTATGATATGCTGTTCCAGATACTGTGTCCCAATATGACTTAGATTTGCTCTTTTACTTTTTCATCCCTTGCCCTTGCAGCCACAGAAGTTATAGCTGTTGATTTAAATGTTGCCAACATATACTTAGATGTCATAAATCCAAGAAAGGTGATAAATTTTCAGAGGCAGGATGCATATAACAAGACAGTGTCTCAGATTAAACTTAGAGTATAATCAGCATTCAAGAAATAAAAAGAAAAAATATACTTAGGAAGGAGTAATCATAGTTAGAAAATCAGGGATTGGCTCTGTTAGAGAGCTTAAGCAAGAGAATTTTCTAGATCAGTAGTGACTGATGGTATAAAGAGGTCAAGAATACTGAAGATTAAGCCTCTCGTTGCAGTTATCAAATACTCTAGAAGCTTTCAAAATTTGATTGGAATCAGTAAGGAAATGGTGAATGGGATCATGTATAACCATCTGAAATGTTTGGATTATGAAAAAAAGAAAGATAATGTATCAAAAAAGTCATAATTTTTGGAAGACAGCTAATTGATAAATTTAAAGCAAAAGATCACAAAAAGGTGAAAATGAAGGTAATAAAGGGAAGAAAAAAAAAAAACACTTCCAGACTTGATTTAGAAAAAAATTGGGAACTAATCTCTTTTTTTGTTTGCATTTTTTATTTAAAGAGAAAAAAAACAGAAAAAGCGTAGAGATATTACAGAATTTTAAAAAAAGGATAAACAGTAAGAAATCATTAGATGATAAATTACATATTGTCCTTTTAGAAATAGTTGTTCAACTTACAACATTAAAGCATACAAAGTGGACATTCAAGTGGTGAGACTGCAAACAAATCTGTTCAACAATCCAATAAGAACTTAGAAATATGGTTATCAATCCTACACACTTAAATATACATGCAGTTATATTTTTTATGGGAACTAATCTTATGTAAAAAGAGAGGAATATGTCTAAATATATTATTAAGAAATGCTAGGGTGTGTATGGGCTAGTGTTTATGTTTGGTGACAGGAAATATTATTGCTTCTTGACTCTTGGCTTCTAATTTTTACATGAAGACATAAATGAGAAAACAAGTTTGGACGTTGATACTTGTGGTCTATGTAGAAGACAGTCACTCAATATTCATTTGGAAGCCTGGCATTCATAAGAAAAAAATAGAAACATGTTGCAGTTATGGATCTTGTTGTTCTTTCTGAATCACCAATAAGTAATTCTGTAGGAATGTGGTCTGCTCATTCCAGATTCCTGCTTTCAGGTGGAGTCATAGGTTAGGTTAACATTGAGTTTTTGTTCAGTAGTGTCAATAGAATTTCCGTTTTCTGTCACTTAGTTCCATGTTCAAGGAATACACATAAATGACGTAGTTGTAACTATAGCTCAGTTGTGTTAATCTTCTGATCTCTTGATTTCAGAAGACATTATTTCTTGGAGACAATATTCTTGAGCAGCTTCCTGATTTCCCATCTCCCTGATTCAGGCAGGAGTGGTAGCTTTGCCTACAAGCCAAACATGTGGTATAATCCTTTTCCTCTGGCTTTCCATTAATTTTATAAACATATGATTCTTAGGAGAAAAATCCTTTCTGTGTAATGAGTGATACAGTTTTGGCTACAATTACTGGTTTCCTACTGCAGCATTATTTGTCACTAAGATAATTTCAGGAACAGAAATTTTGAACTGTTCAATTGATCATTTTGCCATGCATGTCTGAATTCATTAAAGGACTGGATACTTGTGATGTATGGAAACCAGTGCCAAAATTAATAGCATTTTTCATCCATGTTGACTAGAAACTAAGTTTATGATTTCATAATTCAAGTGCTGAAGGTTCCAGCAAATAACAGTGCTTTAGGTAGGGAGGATTTGAGCACTGAGAGACAGGCTTCCTTCTGCTGACTCTAGTGCAGAAACTTAAATTCTAGTATGAAAGCATGATCTGTGAACCAGGGATTTCCCATGACACTGTAATATTTTGTGTCCTGTATCTTTGTGGATGAGGGAGATATGCTATCTCTTTAAAAAGTGCTAAGATGCTTTTCTCTGTCACTAGACATACTGCCTCTGAAAGGAGCTCTCAAATTACATGGTGGTGACAGCTGTAAAGGTAACATAAAATTTAGCAGTACTCAAACCTAGGGCAAACTAGACATGGTCGTTATAACTGGAGCTGAGTTGGAAAGTTATTCAGAGAATGTGAACCACAGTGATCTTTAATTGTAGATGAAAAATCATGAGTTCAGTAGATTTGTAATGTATGCACAACTCATTATGGAAGAACCTACTTTTTCTGAATAACCAAATTAATACTATGGCTGACAAATGAAAGTCCCTGTTATCTCTAGGCTGGAAGTTTTATTATGAGATAGGTTGGTATGCTGATTATTGAAAAAAATTTCAGATTAAAACTTAAAAGTATCTCATAGAGGGGCCCTCTCTCCCCATAGGCCTAAGGCACAGTTCCTTAGCAAAAAAAAAAATTTACACCAGTTTACTCAGGATAAGATTCCTCCTTCCTCTCTTCCCTTCCCCCTCCCACATTATCTCTTAGTAAATTACATATATCTAGAAAATTTCTCTGGTAAAACCATGACCGTAATGTTGTATTTATGATGTGTATTTCACAAAAATTCACCGCCGGTGGAGCAGACTTGAAGAATAAACTGAATGGGAAATATTTTAAAACAATGTATCAATTAGTAGAAGATAGGATTTAACCATGATTATACAAGTGCATGATTATACAAGTGTTATACAAACATAACACAGAAGCAAAAAATAAACAAATCTGCCCCTTTTTTCAGCATGGAAAATAAATCTGAAATAATTCTAAATGTATTTACAGTTATTCTGGGAGCATCTATATGCAGGTACGTATATAAACTTTGGAAAGTAATACCTTACACAACATTAAAAGAATATAATTTGGTGTCAAGCCCGCATATGTGTTAATAGTTATGCACGTGGATAGAAGCATAAAATTGTGCTGTATTCCTTCTCAAAATACTCTGTGCTTTTCTCCTACTGTGGTGTTGTAGTATCGTTTCATAAGGTCCTTAGCAATAGGCACAAAGTATTAGCTTTGAATAAATTTACTTATATGTACCCCTAAAATAAGATCTTCAGAGTATACAATCTCAGTATTGGACAATATTGTTTTTAAGGAAGCAAAAATAGATTCTGAAATATGAAAATATTTCTTGATATTTTTACATACAATTCAGAAATATATCATATATACATCTATACACACATACATGCATATATATATTTATTTATTTATGGCCTATAAAAAACTGTTACTGAAGTGTTAAACTTTCATGTAGGGCAATTAAGAAAAAACATGTATGAAAAGACTCCTTAGGGAAGCACAATGAAAAAAATGTGGTTGAAAATTCCACTTTATGAAAAATTGAAGAGAAAAATGAATGTAAGATTTATTCATTTCTTTTCATGTCTGCTGTCAACTTTTGATTAATCATCTTAATCTTAATGTAGAGAAATGAGGCATAGCAATTATCTTTATAGCTAGTTCCAGTATGTTACAAGGCAAAATATATTTAGAATTCACATTTTTAGCTTTTATTGTAGCTGCTTCTTGGGATGTGTATATAAAGCATATGATTTGGGTCATATTCACCCAGCAAATGATCCCTGAAAGTTTCGGTGAGTAAAAACTACTTGATATGTGCAAGAAATGATTCTATTAAAGAAAGATCCTATTAAGGAATGATTCTATTTAGAGGTAAAGGAAACACAATCTAAAGTGCACAAGATGACCTCAAAGAAAGAAAGAGATGAATTTGATTATTTTTGTAGCTTTTTTTTTTTTTTTTAACCAGGGATTGGACTCACGACCTTGCACTTGCCAGATAGGCACTTGAGCCACTGAGCTAAATCCCCAGCCCCTGATTATTTTTAAATTACCTGTGGAAGACAGTGAAATGTCAGGACACTGTGTGTGTTTGTGGAGGAGGAGATGTATGAGTGTTCACATGATGAAAGAAAGGAGGACTTCTTCACTATTCCAAAGGTCTGGAGAGAGAAGAGGTCCAGAGGACTCAAAGACTTAATGGAGAAGCAAACATTTTGTAACTTTGTCCCTATTTTAGGGACTACATTATCTACACATAAAGGGGATGGGTTTCACAGATGAAGGTTGTCCAGGACTTAACTGTGAATATTTGCAATTGATTTAATGTTAGTATGTGCTACAAGATTAATTCTTATTAATTAAATCCAGTAATATAATTTTTTTAAAGCCAGGACTATAATTTTGACTAGATTATTCATTTTATCTTTTTGCTAGTCTCTAGAATGTTGGTAATATTCCAAGAAACTACTAAGAAGCATTTTTAGAAGTCGGATGTAGTTTATAGTAATTTGTTGGTGCTAACAATGCTGTTTCTTTATTTTCATAGAACAAATAGTTTGTCTTATCAAGCCTCCTCAATGAGACTGAGAAAACATGATTGTCCTTTCATCTTAAAATCAAATTTCCAAATACTGTTATGGGCAACTGAGTTAGATGGAAATATTATAGGCTATCAGATAGGGCTAGGTCCTCAAAGGAGCCAGTGCAGAAGATCAGACCTTGCATCTGCAGGGGACACAGATACCATGCATCTGCAAGGGGCACAAACACCTTCCACTGTGGACCAGACCTCAACCAAAAGATCAAACAAATGCACCCATATCCTAAGGATTGATATTCAAAATAGGTCTCTATCACTCTGAGGAGCCAAGATTCACCAGTCCAGCCCCCTACAGGAAGAGTCACTGCCCTGTAAGCATGCCCCCTTGCTACTTGACTCACTTCTTCATTGTCTCCATTTAATCAATTTTACCTGAGCAGTTAATCTTATTGGCTAACCATAGTTCTGTCCCACCTTGTGAGTTCCTAGGTTTTCCCCACCTTGGACCCATCTCACCTTGTGGTTTTACTCTATAAAAGTCCCTAGAAAAGACAGAGGTTTGGCAACCCACTCGGGACCCCTTCAGTCTCTCTCTCAGACAGAAGCTTTCTTTCTCTCAATAAATATATTCTGCTTTAACTTCCATTGCTCCTAAAATTCATTCTTTGATGTTAGAGAGCATGAACTCTACTGCACAAAGAGTAGGTTGGGAGTTTAATCCCCCTATATCAATACTAAACACATTTTCTAGGGATACACATTTGTGTGTTGATGGAGATGAAGCAACTCTGAGCAGTATTTAAAATTAACCAATTTATTTTCCATGTTTACTTGTGAGTCTGTCCCAGGCCTAGATCCCTTGCCTAGAGAAGGGCAGCGGATTCACAGTAAGTGAACCTCTATGAGTCACTGGTCCTGGCTGATGCCTGTGGTGCTAGTAATGGCTCAAAGGACAAGATAAGACCACAGCTCAGGACACCTGGCTCCACCCCAATTAACCAGATAGAGAGGGCAGCTGCAGACATCTCACTGTTGCCGTGAATGTCAATCTGGAGATAAATCATTTTCCTAATTAGCATAATTTACTACTTGGGGAAATCTTTGTACTGACTTCCCACGTTCCTGCTCAGTTCCCTTCCTTTGTTTAACAACCAAATAAATAGGAGCCATTCAGACAAGTTCTTTGTCTCACTCCCCCGCCAGAGAATCTCAAATTTTGCTAGAGGATTTTGATCCTCCTGGAGCCCTAAAATCATACCACTTCTCTCTTTTATTTAAACCTTTGTTGTACACTCATTTGAGAGGTTGTGGGCTTGATCAGTCTGTGTGTCTTTGCTTATGGAGTGTGTGTAGAAATTTCCAGTAGAAATTTTCCATTTTCTATTAATTTCCTAAGTAGCAAGACCCCTTTCACACTCTCCTTCTGCAGCTGTTCTCTTTGCAGGGCATTTGATCACAGGCCTAGGTCCTTAGCATTCTGAAGCAAAGAAAGTTGGATTGTTGTTTTGTATGCAGACTAGTAGTCTCATCCCAGCAACCGGAAAGTGCTATTAAAGTGGTCTAGAGAGCTACACTGTTCAGTTTACCTCATTCATCTGTCAGAGTTGCAGCAGAGCTATTTGAAATTCAGATTGGTTGCCAAGTTCTTAAAATTAATTGATGTACTAAATTTGTGACAAGTAAAAATTATGACTAATGCCAGTCATTTTATGGAATGCAATTCCCAATCCTGCTGCCTGTTTTAAAGGATGTAATGACATTTTGGAGGGTATTCTTTCAGGAAACCTAAATTCTGTTAGAAAAAGTATGTAATGCTAAATATTTATGATGAACACCACTCCTATGAACTGGTCACAGAGATCTGATTGTTTTGTGTTATTAGGTGGTCAACACAGTGGTTGATTGAGTTGGTAACAAAGTACTCTATACAATCTTCCCATAGAGAGATCTACTTACAGGTCATACTCACTTTCCATTATAAATTAACCTTTAGAATAGACAGGAAAATTAAATTAAGTGAATCTTCCTTCTCTTTACCCACCCAAAATATTTTTAACACCAAAAGACAATGCAATTAACTTCTAAATCTGCTTATCAAAAGGCAACTCTACAGATTAACAGCCCAATAAATGAGAGCAAACCATAGAGGCATGTGCCCTGAAAACTCCGTTTTCTTTCTACTATCATTAGCAAATATTTTTGTTTAGCATTACATTGCACAATAGAGTTGGAACTAAGCTTTTTAACATTGTGTTTGCTTAACAACATGGCAATATAACCACACAATTATGTTCTTTGTAATATTCTTTAAAATGTTCTTTGTAATACACAAAATTTTACCTTTCTGAAGTAGAACTGTAGACAGTCCCTTTTTGAGACAGAGTTATTATAAGGAAGATCTTGTGGATGAATACCTCAAGTAGAGATTTATTCATATTTCTGATGGGGTCACTAAGGTGTATAATATGCATTCATATGTGCTTTCATGCAGCCACCTCCATCAACAAGCCCATTCATGGTTAATGCTTATAAATGACAGTTCAGAGCACATTTATGCTGTCAGTCACTGGTTACTCAAGCATGGAATTAAAAGTCTTCCAGATCAAAGTTCTGCTTTGCTTGGTTTGGCTATAACTACTACTCTAAGAAAAATAAAGCAATGAGGACAAGATGTTAACAGATACAGTAGTAATGTTAGAAGGCTTTCAGGGTGCTTTCAGGCTATTTGAAAAAGAAATGGAATAGATTTTTGAATCTATAAATGCTAATGACAGGAGAATACAGTAGTCACTGAATGGCACTGTTATGACACTCATAAAAAGTGACTGAATTGCAAACAGAAAAAGATCAAGGACTCATTTTTGGTAAATATGACAAAAGGGCAGAAAATGGAACTTTTCTTCAAATTACACATTTCTTTCCAATTGTGATTTAAAAATTTACAAGTAAAACTTCTCAGCGTTGGGGATAACTGCAGCTTAATATCTTTTATTTAAAAATTATTCTTGTACCACCATAATAAATACCATGTACTAAGAGCTCTAATTTCTTATAGAGAATTATTTATAAACATAGCATTTTTCATGAAAATATCTTATTAGCAACACAGCTTGAAAAACAAATAACTTTTCTACAAAACACTGTAATATCACACATGAAGTTTTGAGTAAAAAAAAATAAAGCTCATTTGATTAATATTAGCCAACATTAATTTAATTGTATAACTAGCCATCTAACAAATATTTTAGAGATTCTTGCATATAAGACAATAACTGGTACTGAGTACTGCAGAAACAGCAAATATAATAGCAGTAAAAACAACAGTCCACTTTAAGGATACAATAGTAAAGTCATTTTTTTGAGAAAATTTTTTTGTGAAAGCACATGAGTACCTATACATATAGTCAACATATTTTTATGTGGTGCTTCATAAGGAGCATTATTTTAGTTGTTAATGGAACAATGACAAATATACTGTTTTATAGAGCTTATATCAGAAAATTTAAATAGATAGCCATAGCTTTAAAATACTGAGAAGGAAAACTGAGACAAAAGAAAATTGGATAAATTAATAGTATATCTTTGAAGTTTACTTGAGAAATCAGCATCAGGAGAAAGTGGAGCTTCTCCACAGCTAAAAACCATAACAAAAAAAGTCATCATGGACTCTGAATTAATTAATTTCCTGTAAGTCATTGGATTACATGTAGTGAGGAATCTTAGATGCTCTGGTATAAAATGTAGATTGTTTGAGGTATTTATGAATTTTCAAGAATTCTTTACCAATCAAAATCATTAAAAACAGAAATATGTGATACAAATATATAAATGAAAAGAGTAAGTAAACTTGACAGAAAGATTGAAATACAGGCACCAAATGTATAAATTATATCTGGTTTTAAGAAAGAACGAAGATATAAAATGAGCTAATATTATTAGAAGATAAAAATTAATCATAGATTCAGAAAGCAGCAAAAATCTTGAACAGAACAAAAGAAATGTGCCTAGTTTAAATTTATAAGAGGAAGCTAATGACAAGTGACTAGTAATAAGAATTAAATAGTCATTCAAAGATACTGTAAAGATGTTGAAACTAGAAAAATCTCTTTAAAACCAAACTATTGCTGACTTGACCTAATAGATAACCTGAAGATTTCTATACCCAGTCAAGTATGTAAATTTAAATTTAAAACCTTTCTACAAATAAAATTACTATCCCAGATGGCATCAAATACTTGTTGAAGAAATGAATGACAATGACATTAATTATGCATAAACTACTTGACAAAGGAACAAAAAGGGACATTTCCTAACTAGTTTTTAAAACCAGCATAATATTAAATATATATATATATATAATTTTTAATATTGTAAGAAAATGAAACTATTGTACAATATTCAAAATTAAGATGGTGGCAAAAATACTAAACCAAATGTTAGAAATTTAAATCTAGTAATATGCAGAAAAGTCAGAAAATTATGATCAGGTGAGGTTTATACAGGGAATACAAGGACACTTTGCTACCTGACAATCCATAAGCATATTCTGTACTATTAAAAGAACTAAGAGGAAAACTCATAAAACCTTTTAGTGATTACTAAAATACTGTGAATAAAATGCAATGCCACTTTGTAATAAAAAATATTCAGCAAAATATAGTGGGAGAAAACTCTCCCTCAATTGATAAAGAACATTTATGAGAAATCTACAGTTAATATCATTCTTAATTAGGAAACATTACAGTTTTCAAGTAAAAAAAAATCCTCAAAATTGTCCTTTCTTCATTGTCTTATTCAGCACTGTATGGGAGTTTTCAGCCAATGTGATGAGGTAGAAAAGAGGCTGAAGGAATCCTGAAAGAAAGTACAACTGACCTCACAGTTAGCACGAACAGATTTGTTCTCCAAGAAAACCCACAAAGTGTTGGCGAAAGAGTATTAGAACTATTGAAAGATGTTTTCAAGCTTAGGATATACATCAGTTTTTCAAAATGTATTTTTTGCCCATATTTCAATAAGAAATGATTGGAATATAGATTTTTAAAATATATCATACATATTTCCAAGTTTTGTCTTACAGAAGCCTTAGAACCAATGACACTTCAGTAGCTATCAAGAATCCCTGAAGAAATGAAATGATTGACCTAGGACTGACATAGGTAATACATAAAATGAGTACAGAAAATCATATTTCGAGAGCACAGGAAATGCTTAAATGAAATGCAGGAAACTAGAGACATATTTTAGGAGAATTCTCTGTACTATCTTTGCAAATGTCTTGCAGATCCAAGCTATTGTAAAATAAAAGTTACTTTAAAGATTAAAAAATATAATTTTACAAAAACACATAGCATTTAGGAATAAACTTAACAACCTCCAAGAACACAGCTGAAGGTAATTGACAAAGGTGAATAAATTGATATCCAGGTTTTGTTTTGTATTGAGTACTTTTGGTATTTTATGAAAATATGTTAAGAGGAAATCTTTAATTAAGACAAAAGATACATGCACCAATTTCAAGTGAACATTTTATTCATTTTGTGAATACTACAAATATTTTCCTTAAAAGCAACAACAAAATAAATTTTATTTTACTTTATTTTGATAAAATGGGAGGAAAAAATAGTAAGTGCATAAGTTCTTCCAGGTAGAAGCTAACATGTCCCTAGATAGTATTGTTGTGTGAGGGAACTACAGATCATTAGGCCTAAAATGAAAACATATTAGAGCAGTCTGAAAAGTAATCACGTTCTTTAATACTAGCAATGAAGAATTAGAAAATGCAATTAAAATTTTGTAAATTTTAAAAGTGTGTTTTAAATAATGAAGTGAGAATGATTACATGTAAAATATAGGCAGTATATGTATAGAAGTTATATAACACTATTGAGTAATGCTAACAAAGTGAAAAATATTATTCAAGGATGTAAAAATTTAATATTTTAAGGTAACAATTCTGCCAGTGCTCATCTATACATAAATTTATGTATAGAACTTGGTAAAATTATTCTAAATTTTATGAATAGACAAACTTCCATGATTTGTTAAGAATACTTCAAAAAAGAATAAAGATTGTGTGTTGGGTAAATTGCCTCATTAAGTTAGCTGAAATCTGTATTAAATAGAGCAGTAAAATATTGGTGCACTCATAGATAGATTATTGGCAGAATTTTGAAGTGAACTGATTCTTTGGGAAATATACACTGGAGAGGGAGAATTATAAATCATTGGAAATCAGTATTTGTTGGTGAAATGCAAATAGATTGTCTTGCTTCACAAGGTATACATACAATTATACAAAATTCCAGGTTTAATAAAATCTAAGTAACGAAACTGTTTTAGTGAAAAATGGAGGAGTAAAGGATTTTCAAAGAACAAATTATATAATACAATATTAAATTTTGTAAATTAAAATTAAAGTCATTTGTATATCAGAAGAAAAAAACACATTTAAATGAATAAAACAGATGATTAAAATGCATATCATTAGGAAAATATTCATCTTCAGAGTAGTTTATGTGTGTTTTTGTGTATTCTATATGTGTGTAATAAAAACAAATGGGAAAAGGTAAAAAAATTTACATATAAAGGACAACTGAAGCATTTTCATAAAAATACTTAGCTTCACTATTAATCAAGGAAGTATACGATAAACAGCAGTTAAATCCAGAGAATTAAAAAAAAATTAAATACGGGTAAACACCAAGTGTTAGAGAATATGAAAAGCTCTAAAGTTGCTAGTAGTTGTTTTAAACAAAATAGTCACTTTGGAAAGAAATTCAGTAGCACCTTAACTGAGTATTCCACTCCTGGGTGCATATTCTATAGAATAAATATCTTTTAAACACACAAACACACACGCACACACACACACACACATTTGTGTGTGTATGGTAAAATACAATGATGTTCAATGTACAGCCAAAACTTTAGAAACTACTAAATGTCCAATAAATAAATATATTGTACAATATTGAAATGAAAATGAATAAAATAGTCCATACATTTAAGAACTGATTATCTAAACAAAGCCAAAAATTACAAATGCTATGTGGATAATTCAGGAGGTTATTTACATTCTGTTGTAATATATGGAGAATTGTTTATGCCTTGAGTTTGATTCTGGTACAAAATTAAAACCTCTCTTTGTGAAAGTAGAGAAGTAATAATTTGGGCTGTTATTAAACAGTGAACTTCAATTTATTCATAAGGCTTAATTTCTCAAAATAGTGATAGGTATGTTTCTGTTACATATATTATTGTCAGTGCATCATTGTATGTGTAAAACTTGAATAAAAATACTATAAATTATCTTTAGTAGTTTAAAGATTTCATTAATGCGTGTAGGCCTGCTATCATTTTTTATGCCTCATTTGCTTACTGATCTCTGGAGAATCTAATGACTCAGTAATTCAGAGCAGCTTCAACATGTACTTGTTCATTGTAGCAACTAAAGCATGAATGTATCGCTTGTGTGGAAAATTGAAAAACCGCACCGTTTGTAGAGTACCCTTAGATAATCTTCTTCAGACTGTACCAGGCATCGATCTAGGTATACAAACACCTGGGAAAGCATCACACCAAAGCAGTCAGCCTTTTTTATCTTATAAAAAAAAGATTTATGCTGTGGACTGTGGTGAAAATTAATGACTAAATAAGCAAATATTGATTTAAATCATATAGCAAAGCAATTCTATAGCTCTTTAACAAATGTCACAGTGGCAACTCACCTGTCTCTTGAAATTGGACAGTTAAGCCAATGCAGTCAATTTAAAATAATTTCTACACATATACGTCTAATCTGTTGTTTGTGATTTTTTTTTTTTTGCCAGGGATCGTACTCAAGACCTCGCATTTGCCAAGCAGGACAGGGTCTCTCTGTGTTATCCAGGATGGCCTTGATCTTGGCACAGTCCTGTCTCTGCCTCTCAGTGCTGAGATCACAGGTGTGTACCACTACACCTAGCAATGTGTGGTTCACACATGGTTTACCCTAGAGTATAGGCTTTAACTACATCTTCAACCTAGATTTTCATTATCATTAGGCTTCATTTAAGACTAAATGTGAAAATCATAAGCCTTCTATTATAGAAATAATCATGGGCTCCTTTGTCACAAGTTCAAACAGCAGGACAAATATGTCTCTGGCCCCAAGTCCAAATTTGCAGATGAGAAGGAGGATGGTTTTAATGGTAGAAAACTAGTTCTCTTGTTTAAGTTAACTTTTAGAAAAGACTAAGATGTCCAACAGATTTTAAATCATTTAACTGTAAAGTTACTGCAAAAATAAACTTGAAATAATGGAGGCTGATTAAGTCTTTAGAGTCTCATTCTATGTGATTCAAATATAAGGAAAATATACAAGTTAAGATTCCCATAACATATGTAATAAAATTTTTGATGGTTATATGTTAAGAATAAATAAAACTGTACTCAAGTGAGAATGGTTAGCTATGAAGTTAATTAGATTAACAAATACTGGGAAAGGATGAATTTAACAGTTAAAAAGAAATTTGAGCTTATACTATCAAAAAAACCCCACCATAAATATTTAAACAGTGGCACACTTTTTAAAAAAGAGGAAAAGTATATTAAAATTTGAATTAAATTAACTTGACAAAATGGCTTCAGAAATAGAGTATCTTCTAGAGAAAGTATCAAATAATAGCTTTAAATGGAATTAGAGCTGTTATTTAAAAACTGAGTGAGATGAAACAGGTTATAGGCTCGACCAGGAGAGGAAATTTAGGAATTTAGGCCAGACTAGAATTTGCAATCCTCTTGCCTCAGTCTGCAAGAGTGCTGAGATTATAGACATTCATCAGTATGCCAGGTAGGAGTTCTAATTTTCCCTATTCTTGTATGAATGAACACCATATCTAAGTAACAGGTTTTAAAATTTACAAATACTGAGTCTTACTATTTGAGTGGATATAATCTCCCATGCTTAGGAGTATAAAGAATGAAAAGAAGGATACTGAGGTAGACATAGTTAATTCTGTGGTACTTAAATTATGGGATGCTAATTAATGCTCTCTATGCTGCTATAAATTATGAAGAGGACAGTAAAATATGCTACTATAAAAATGATTTCAGAAGAAATACATAATGATAGCATACATAAAAATGGAGAAAGTTGCTGTGCTGGAGAAAGGAAATAAAACTGAGAAAGGTTCACCATGGGAGTATGAAGCAATTTTCTGCAAGCTCTCTGTAGAATATTATCCTATAAAGGAAGTCTTCTAAAATTATTGAAGAAATTTTGGTGAAATAGTCATAGACTGTTACAACCATGTCAGTGGTAGGCTGATGAACGATCTCATAAAAAACATAAACCAGGAACTGACAGTCATGAGGCCTCTTTGTTCCAAATCCTTTTCCCCTGCTCCAGAAAGATGTGTGAGGCTATAAACCTCCCCAACTGTTGCTTGTTGGAAGTATTACACTGAAGTAATCTCGTGAAAGAAAAATACAGAAAAGCATTTAGGATTTTATAGGATCAGTGGAATTGATGCATAAAAGCAATTAAAATAAAAATCTTACAAGGGTTATAAATACACTTTGGGGAGCTAGTAAAACAAAGCTAACAGTAATTCCCTCATTTTTGGATGATTTGGACTGTGTATGTACAAATGTGGCATATAAATCAAAAGTAGGTATTCAATCATAATCTAGAATATACCAAACCTGAAACAAGTTTATAATCACTTTAAAGATAGGTATGCACCAGAATTACACTTTGGTTATACAAGCAAGTTAAAGGCATTTTTCCATATTTACACTCAGGCATGCACATTCATGTTATATGCTGTAAATGTAATAAATCTGTATAATGCTTAAAAGTGTGAGTTTAGTTCTTTTCCATTGTTTCTTTTAGTTATAATCACACTGAGTTTGAACAGACCCACAAAAATGCTTCCAAATGATGAAACACTACATATATTATGGGAACAGAATTTTAAAGAAAACAGTACCTGAAAGTTTTTTCATATTGAGGCACAAATCTGCATACAATAATTTACATATGATTTTATTTTTATAAGAAAATTCATTACTGAGTTATATTGAAATTTTCAGAGATGATCATAATTCCCTAATAATGGTTTTTGGAAACTAAATCTTTAAGTTATATTATATAATATTTTAGTTAAATCAAGTTTGAAAGTTGAAGCAAATTATCCTTTCTAAATTTAGGAATAGAATGCAAATAATTCAAAAGCAATCATCCATAGTTTCAAAAAAGTTAATTCTTAGGCAATTTTACAAATATTCATTGTTTCATATATCTATTTTTCCTTTTTATCTAAGCTAAATTGCTCAATAAAGGATTCAGGACAAAGAAGAAATACAATGTGATCCTTAGAGAAACAGAAAATTCAAGTTATATTTAATGTGTAATAATCATTTTATTTTATTTGGCTTTAATAATGACTATACACAACCTTCCTGGTTACATGATAATGTTAAATTAAGGCATATTGTAATATTTTCATGTATATGTTCAGGTAAATACTATATTCATTTGAAAAGGTAACTGTCTTGGTTAATTTTCTTGTTACTGGAACAAAATACTAGATGCTCACAATTAAGGGAGGAAAGGTTTATTTTAGCTCACAGTTGTAGAGGTTTCAATCCATAACTGGTTCACTCTGAGACAGGGTGGCACAGCAGAGGGGCATCACAGAGGACAAATGCAAATATTCCACAGCAAGACAGGCAAGAGGCAGCAGCAGCAAGCCTCCCTTTCCCTTCTATTTCATCCAAGCCACAGCCTTTTGGTTGGCATCACTCACACTCAGGGTGGACCTTCCCCTTGTCCACATCCAGAACTATTCTGAACCAGTTTAGTTATAACACATTCTCAATTCATATTCACAAACCAGCCAACTCCAAAAAGCCACAAGTATGAGCACATGAGCCTTTGGGAGGAATGTCTACATAAAAGCTACAACAGTGACCCAACTGAATGCTTAAAATAATAGAATAAGTAAATTTGTAAATGTATAGAATAATTTAAAAACAAAGTATTTACTGATTGCTTATGTCTGGCATAAAAGTATGTTGGAAAGAGCAATAATTTGCATAGCAAAATTTTATTTTGAGGTTTGGCATTAGATTATTGCATTGGAAAAAAAATCAATCTTATTTTTTTACAAATGTTTTCTAACCTATTATTTCTAAATGACACTTTATTACCTATAGTTCATTACAGTTTAGTTTTCCCACTCATTTTATTTATAAATTTCATTGTATTAAGCTTTAAATTATATATCATCAACAGAAAAGTTCCCATTAATGTGAACATACATTAATTCAGTATAAAACAAGTAACCATGCTTACCATAGTTGTCTCTGCAATAGAGCCAAAGCTGTTTATGAATATATTGCATGTGACATTAACTGGAGGACCTGAAACAGAGATTAAAACAAACAGAGATTAAAAGCAAATAATTCATTTGCTCATTAGTGGCTTTTTTTACAAAGGGATTTTAATTATATGCATGCAGATACTCAAAATTGAAGGAGGTCTTTCCATGAAACAATGTGGATTGAAAATCCCAAGGTTCAGATGCTACTTTGAAGAGTGCTATCAACCATGATATAAATCACTTAACTTCTCTTGATCTCAGTTTCCTTAATGTAGATATCTTTAATGGCTCTGTAAATGCCCGATTTACTGAATCCAACTTATGAGCCCCTTTGTGGACAGTTTCTGTTGAATTTTCCCCTAATGTATAATATAAGTCATACTTTTCTGTTACTTGAACATAATTTAGAGGTAAATTTATTTTACAGAATTTGCTAGAAAAAAAAAGCATAGTACCATTTTATCTTACCCTTCCCTTCATCAGTTATTCTCTTAACTTCATTTTCCTTTGGATTTACACTTCGGAATTTTCTGCAAAGCAGTCATTCTACATTTGAAGTTCAAAGCTTCCCAAACATCATACTGGAAGTTAATTTTGTTGCTTTTTCATGAGATCATCTTCCATAGTTTCCATTCTTTTCTTTGTCTGATTTATTTTTTCATCTTCATTGAACATACTTTCCATTAATTTTTAACAAAAAATGCATAATACTGTGAAGTTCTGAGAGCTTTTCTGTTCACAAATGTCCTTTTTTATGACTTCATAGTCATAATTATATTTAGTAGAAAATTTTACATTGGAAATTCTTTTTGAAGTGCACAATTTTTATGCCTTCCATCCCCTGCATGTGAGTGTGTTTGTGTGTGTAAGTGTATATGTGTGTATGTATGTATGTGTGTATGTGTGTGCATTGCTATGGTGTGTGTGCTGCTGTTCATTGAACCCAGAGCATTTAAACATGGTAGGAAAGTGCCATACCACTGAGCTACAGCCCCAAGTTCTTTTATTTGTTTAATTACTCCTCAAAATGTCATTTGATCTAGTGAACTAAGGTAGACATACAAAACAAACCAATAAAATAATTTTAAAAATAAAATCTTAGATTCATAGTCCTCTGAGTCATATGCTGTACATTGAGAGAGGATCTCTCATCTATACTGTGGTATTTAGTATGGAAAAGAACTAAGACATTTGTACTTTTGAAGTTCCCTAAATCATGGGAATATACAACAATGCTTGGAAACTGTGGTGTAAGGCACTCCATAGTAAGAAACATCTGTGATCACCAGAACAAGACTAGAGATTAACTGAAAATACGCTTAGAGATATAAAAATAAAGAAGACGTTGAAAATGCAAGATCTAATTTTTGTAAGATTTCCTATAATAAATTTTGTAAGCATCAATAATGAAATAGAGTAGATGTTAGATACTGAAGAGCCTGAAGTTTGCTAAACATGGATATTTCTAGAACACAGAATTCAAACATGTAAAAATTAAATTCTACTAAATGGAAGGGTAAGCATATAAGAGTAAAAAAGCTGAGAAAAATCTTGCATGCTTGAGGTGCTATAATTACTTGATTAAAAATGAGCAGGACTTTTAAAAGTCTTCATTGGTTGTTTACATTTACATATTACTGGTAAGGTGAGAGGATTGTCTTCTGTGTCACTCTATGGCACAGATAAAATTGTACTCTACTCCATGGTACTTCTTATTCCATCAAAGGGAAGTATGCAGTCACAATGCACTGTTAGATGTATTTTTTCTTTATAACTATAGGGCTAAAATAATGAACTCTATATATACAGACTGGCATTCTTGAAATGCTAAAACAAGTATTTAATTTTTTGGAGGAATTAGTCTCCTATTTTTTCCAACTAACTGAAACTCTACTATTTTCTCTTGCTGGTTACAGTAATATGGATCAGGGGAACATTATTTGGCTTTAAATAAAGTCTATCATGCTCTGTTGACTTCCCTTTACAAAAGGGAAAACGCAAGAGCACTATTATTACATTGCTTCACCATCTAATAAAATGGTGGAAATACTTTCATGTTACAAAAACACGACTCATGATGGAGCTGTGACTCGATAACTGCTGGCTCCATCAGATTGTAATCTCTGCTGAGGCTGAAATAAATAAAACAGGAGGGTAAATGATTTTCTTTATTTTAATTTAGCAATAAGAAAGGGCTTTGTGTTTTGTACTTTAATTTGCTATGAGCATTTAATACAAGATAAGCTGTGACATTCTATTACATTTTTTCTCAACCTTTTGAATTTAATTATTATCCATAAAATTATGAATAATAACATGGAGGCAAAAGCACAGCACATGCTTTTGGATTTTGAAGCTGCCAATGTCGTTTTGATACATTTACTGTTCCTTGCAAGCATTATATGGTGTAACCTCGAGATTCCAGGAAGTTTCTGAAAAGAACATTGTTCCGTAACATATTGGGAGGAAGAAATCTTTTGGTGTTCTTGTTTTCTTTCTAAAATATAGTACTGGTAGACCTAGTTGACCAGAGGTTTCTATAGAAAGGTTAATGAGTGACATAGGAAAATAATGTTTCTATAGACTAGCAGGGGACAGAGGAGTAATTTATTTAGACTTTTACTAATAATTGGGAACAGGATGCCTCATCATTCCAATGGATGACTTACTAGTCTGGTTTTGAAATATAAACTTCATGTTCAAGTAAAATAACTCTAATGAGTCAGCTTTGTATAAACTTTATTGTCTGTTAGATTATCAGACATATTTTTTGCCCATATGTAAGGCAAGTGTTAGTTGGATTTCATTTGTCTGCCTATTATCTACTTCAGAAGAAAGTAGAGTACATGCATTTGGGCACCAAATCCTAATTCTGAAATTCAAAATAAGAGACACTGTCTTTAAAAAAATACACACATACAAACACACACACAAATGATTTAAAATTGATTTTAGCTATATTAATGTATAAAGCAATTTGGAAATAAAAGTCATTGTTTTATATTATGGTCTCTCATCAATATGATACCAGGTTATTTAAAACTTATTTCATGACTTCTGTGGAGCCCTTACAGATTCTTGTTGTGAGAATGCAAGAGTTAACATGCCACTAGAAGGGTTGCATGGATAGGCAGAAGTTTGGAGTTAGAGAAAAGAGCAATATACAGGGGGAATATAGAGCAGACCAGACCATGGACAGGAGGATGGAAATTATTCAGAGTGAGATGGATACAGAACCATGGTGTTTTATAGGTACCATCTATAGGCATCTTTTTTTGCTTCTGGGTTCATTTCAAATCAACGCAGCAGTTTTGGAGAACTGTTTTTATCCTAGCTATTGACATATGTATTTAAAAATTTTTGTAGTGAAAGAAGCTCAGAAAAGATTGTAAATCTCCTATTGCCATCACAGTGAACACCTGCTTAGCAGCTCTTCGACAATCTGTTAGCTCTCTGTGCCAAGGCAAAAGCTGTTATATCCATTCAATATACTACTATGTTTAGCAACAGAGAAAATAACTGCTATCACATCCATATGGCAAATTGTTCATTGCATTACCCATGGCTGCCCTAAAAAGCAAGCAACAGTAGTTGCAGATGTTTTCAGCAGCAGGTTTTCTTTTAAATGTCCCTTAAATGAAACATGCCTTTTAAGTTAGAGATAAAGTGAAGGTGGAATACCAAAGTACACTGCCATGCTCTGGGAAAGAAATCAACATTCACTTTAGGAAAAAGTGTTCATGAGACAGATACACATCCAAGCTAGCAAATAATCTAACAAACCATCCATTCAAAGGTTCATAAGAATAACTCTAAGAATTTTTTTGTATTTAAAATTTGATTATTTATTATTATTTTTAATTTTTATTGGCACATTTTAGATGTTCATAACAATCATATTCACCATAGGGAATTTATTCCTTTCTTTCTCCACCCTTTCTTCTCCCTTAACATAATATTGTATCAAAGACTTAGTTTTTTTTTTTTAAGGTAGAGGATAAAATTGGAGATTAAGTTTAAAAATTATTCAATGTAGAGGTTTGTTTTGATTTTAAGTGCACACAAGTCACCAGAAGGGATATTCTTGGGTTTTGTTTTTTGTTTTTTTTGGTTTTTTGGTACCGAGAACTGAACTCATGACCTTGCGCTTGCCAGGCAGGCCCTTCCGCCACTGAGCTAAATCCCCAGTCCCAAGAAGGGATATTATTTAACTCTTTAATTGACACAGTATATGTGATGCCCCTGAATCCAATTTTAAAATTACTTGTTTAGTACCTTAAGAACTGAATGAAGAATTCAGTTCATTCTTTCCCTTTCTGATTTCTTTCCAATCTTTCTTTTTCTTAGGAATGCATTCCTGAGGTGATCTAGGTGGGTAAGTCATGGCAGGCTTCTATGCCAAAGATGCCAGGGAGGAGTCTGACTGATCCAGATTAGGAGGGGAGCACATCTGTAGGAAGATGTTACATGGGTCAGGATCTAAACTCCAGAAGGAGTGAGCTGTAAGGTGCCACCATAGGATGGCCCTGGGTGGCATGTTAGAACGAGAGAGAATGAAAATTGAATCACTATGGGGATACCCCAAATGCACAGTTTGAGACGAACTGTGCTCTACTCAGAGTAATGAAACTGAGCAAGGTTTCAGGGTGGCATCATAGTGAGGAGGGCACTTGTGCAGGAGAGGGAGCAGCAGCTGTCAGGGAGATTCATTTCACATTGGTTGAAGAAGTAATTGTATTAAGGGTAACTGGGAGCCAGGTTCTTATTGTCCAATGAAGGAGTGGAAATAGGGAAACTTGATTGAATAAATGTATGATATTGGAGATTCGTTGTGCAAGTTTATAGTCTTCAGCAGCTAACAGAGAAGTATATATATATATATATATATATATATATATATGTTGTTGCTTATGGTACATACTTAGGTATTAGGGCATTAGATCACTATCTTGCCTTGAGTAGTTCAGGGAAAAGTTTTTTTGTAGTAGATTGAGATTGTTTAAAAATTAAAAAGAAATAATTGTTATAGAAAGAATAATTAAGCAGTAAAAAAATCCCACCAAAACTAAAATTACAGAGTTCAGAATTCAGCTTTGAAAGCATTAACATTTATAGATTCAGAAAGGTTTATTATTCAAAGAATGCTTCTTCTCAAAATGACCTTTTATTGTGTAAACATGCAAATAGAAAGCATGCCTCTTTCCAGAAGTAATTGTGAATTTTATTCCAGAACAATAGTGTGTTTATGCACAGGAACAGCTAATGGATAAAGAAGACCTTTAAAATGGTAATATTTATCCTGAAAAAATATGGATAATAAGTTTTAACTATGCCTGCCACTCTGCAGATAGAATGTGCAAGCATAAGAAAATGAAAACATTTATTTAAAAAAAAAAAAAGGGACTGGAGGGACCCAAGGATATAGCTCAATGGCAAAAGTGCCTGCCTGGCAAGCACAAGGTCCTGAGTTCAATTCTGTTACCTAAAAAAAGGGTTGGGGGGCAGGAATGTCAGGAATGTGTGGAGCAGGTAGGGAAGAGAAAGGGAATGAAAAACAGGGAATTAAGGTAAATTACATATGCACACCAACTTCCCACAAGAAATGTAAGCTTCATGTATTACACATATGTACTAATAAACTAAAATTTGGAAAAGACCAGATGAAAGACTAAAGACAGGAGTCAAGCAAAAGAAGCAAATCCAGGACTTGCAGGGAAAATATTCAAGTAAAATAATTATTTGTCCTCTTATGCCTACTTTCACTTGCTATTCATTTTTTTTAAAGTTATTAAAATTGCTTCAAGTTTCTAATGACACCAAGAAGCCTTTATTTCAAGATGAAGGATTTGAGTACAGCTTTCTCTCTGGAGACATAAAGATGATGCTATTGAATAAAAATGAGAATAAATTATCATACAAAAGAGAATGGGAGGACATCGCAGTTTAACCATGCAAAATATAGAAGGTAGATGAAAACGGATGACAAATGAAATAACAAACCATAGTATAAATGAAGGCAAGGACCATGTCGAGAAAGAAAGGAGGCACAGAGAAGGAAAAACCCGGCAGAAAGAGGCTATGCTCATTGGTCTGTAAAGTTTCCTCTTGTCATCGGCATTCCTAATGAGAAATGTTGGCTTGGTATTTAGACCTATGGATAATTTTTTTTCAAGCAGGCTCTTGCTATGTTTCCCAGGATGATCTTGAACTTGTGGACTCAAGTCATCCTTTTACCTCAGTCATGGAGCAAGCAGAGCTACAAATGCACTCCAACATGCACTGCTTCCTGTTGTTGAAGAAGAAGAAATAGCTTTGCTGACAATTAGAAAAAATATACCACTTGTCAGAACCTCAAATCAACACTTTGTCTGTTTGACAAACCTAGTCAAAACTCAACTCTCAACTGAAGTGAAGAACCTACACCCAGAAATG
>PVLA01010879.1:0-58673 GCA_004027455.1 Hydrochoerus hydrochaeris | reverse complement strand
TTTTTTTTTTTTTTTTTTTTTGTCTTTTTGAGACAGCGTCTTGCTATGCAGTTCAGGCTGGCCTGGAGCTCACTTTGTAGCCAGGCTGGTCTCGAACTCTCAATGATCCTCCTGCCTCAGCCTCCCAAGTGCTGGGATTACAGGCATGAGCCACCACACCTGGCGTTTCATAACTGATTTTTATACAGTAGAAATACTACTCAGAAATAAAAAGAAGTGGATGATTGATACTTGCAGCAATTTGGATTGATCTCAGGTGCATCACACTGCATTAAAAGATCAACTCCAGATGGTTCCATAGTTTATGATCCTTTTTATATAGCATTCTCAAAGAGACAGTATTTCTAATAATAAATATGAGTCTGGGTTTACCAACATATTAGGGTTGAGGGTCAAGGTGTAACTCTTGAGGCTTAAAAATGAGAGAGTTCTTTTGTGGTGATGACATAGTTCTGTAACCTGACTGTGGTCATATTTATTTGAACTACACATGTGATTTTTCTGTAGCTAAGTTAATAATAGTGTAAGTCATTTCCTGGTTATGACAATATACTATGGTAATGTAAGATCTAATTAATGTCATTAATTAATGTAATTAATGTGTGAAGTTGGGTAAAGGGTATGTGGAATTTTTTGTATGTTGTTTGCAAGTTCTTGTATTAAACTATCACATACATTCAGTATTTTCCATGTATTTAGTAATTTAAGACAAAAATATCAATATGATTTTTATTTTCTCCCCAATATCATACTCCATATCAACAAACAAGATTAAAATCCATGGAAAGAGAAATTTGTGACTTTGGTAGACTCAAAAAATTTTGTTAAAACTGAAATTTTTTCTAATATAATGCAATACTAGTTCTATAAATTTTTAGTATAAATCAGTATGGAAGATAATTTATTATAACATTGTTATTTATATTGATCATGAAAAATAACTCAAAAAGCTGTGTTGATATTAAATCATTTTTAGGGTTAGGATTTGTTGTTAATGATACTGAGTTAACAGGAGTTTCTGAATTAGACATAGTTTTGAAACATAACCACAGAATCAAATGACTAATTGAAGTCAAATTATTCTAAATGAGATGAAATAATTTTGTTACTGCAAATGTGAAAATTAAAGGTGGAGCATTTTGTTTGCTCTTGGAAAATATTTTTGTATGTTTTGAACAATTTGGATATCTGCCTTTTTAAACTGTGTATTTATTTCATGGTAATACAATCATATACTTGCAAAGCTAACTTTACACAGAGAAAAGGGTTATTTTGGTTCATGTTTTTGAGGCTCAAGCCTAAAGTCAGACAGGCTTGTTGGTTTGGACCTCTGGCTAGGGCAGTATATCATGACAGGAGCAGTTGTTAGAGCACATGCTCATAGCTCAAGCCAGGAAACAGAGAAAGGAAAGGCTTATGATCCCATAGTTGCTTTCAAGGATATGTCCCTAATGATTCAAGTTCCATTCACTAGTTACCCCTCTCAAATGTTCCCAGTGCCACTACTCTTGTGATCAAGTCTTTAATATAGACTTTGAAGGACAGCATTCTTATTAAAGCCATAGAAGACTATAAATGTTATAAAACAACATAGAGACCATATTTATGATGAAGACTTTTGAATCTGAAGTGAGGTGTACTATAAATATAAAAATACATGCTGGATTTCAGAAACTGTGAAGACATGAATTGAAGATCTCTTAGTACATTTAATGATATTGACTGCATGTTGAAATACTTAATATGTGTTAGGTTACAGAAAATATTAAACTTTGTGTTTAGATTATGAAAGAAGACAGTTTTAAAAAACAACATAAAATACTTAGAGAAAAGTATTTAGCAGCTCTGTAAAAACTTAATGATGAAGTCAAGAGTATGGAAATTGTCAAAAGATCAGTGATTACTTTTAAGGGGTTGAAGTGGGAGAAATGGATAAAGCAGCGTAGTATTAGGATAGTGAAAATATGCTGTATACTACTGTAATACTGAACACATTTTATTGTACATTTGTACAGATCATAGAATGTATAATACCAAAAGCAAACTCTGATGTGAACTATTGATTTGAAGTATATTGGTGTGGGTTCATCATTATGATAAATGTCCTACTCTAGTGGGAGAGTATGAGGGTGGGGGAATGTATGGGAAATCACAACTTCCTCTCAGTTTTACTATGAATCTAAAATTACTCTAACGAAGTAGAAGTTCTAAGGTACTAATGTTACTCTTAAAACACTGGTAACATTGTTTAGTAGGTGATGAACTCACAAGTACTTCTAATGTTTTGTGGTTAGTTCTTTATATTCGTACTTTAAGAAAATGTTAAATTTCAGTTAGAAATTAGTAAAAAATAAACCAATGTTACTCATTTGTATGCAAAGGACAAGCAATCTTAAACTTAGATTTAGGGGAAGATACACATTTTTCTAACATTTAGATATAAGTGTTAGCAATTTCTATATAAAGCGAAGTCTAATTACTAGTATTTAATAAACAACTTCTTAACAAGTTGAATTATTCTTAAATCATAACAACTGTATGAAATAAGAAATATACTCATTTTCTGACATACGCTTAGTTACCTTAATTTTCTTTACTTTTCCTTTAAAATAAATTAATCAGTTGTGATTAATAGGGCAGAGAGCCTTGTAGACTTATAAGGTTCATATAATTCTTGTAATTCATTAAAAACAGTACAATTGATAGAGTGCTTAATTTTGTAGTGATAACAGTACAGTTGTACATTGCTTAATGATGGAGCTATGTCCCAGGAAATGCATCTTTAGTGATGTTACTGTCTTGTGAACATCACAGAATATTCTTGTGCAAACCAAATGACTGTGAGTGATATGACATGGGCCCATCTCTATGTGCAGTCTGTGATTGACCAAAATTTATGATTGTAACTTAGATGTTGAGTGCTTATCTGTTATTGTTCTTCATCATTTTGCACACTTTACTCATTTTAATTATTATCACAATCACAATCATTCTTCTCATATTACAGATTGGAAAGTGAACCCTAAGAAGAATAGGGAATGTGTCCAAAATCATGTAGGTAGTGAGTGCCCATCTAGAACCCAATACTATATGGATTTGACTCCAGGACTTTAATAAATAAAATATTTTTGTCCTCTGAATTATCCTTTTAATATATCTCACATTTAGTTTATTATGGTTTTAGTAGTTGCTAGTATTACTGCCTTCTCATATGGAAATTAAATGAATTAATTACAATTAAGATTATCTGGAAATGATAGTACTCTTCATCACTAAATAAAATAACAGCACTTTAAACAATAAATATGTCTTTCTTTTTCAAGTTAGTATATTCAGTCTGAGTTTGGCTTGGCAGCTTTATAGTTATCAAGGCCACAGGGTCATTTTGTCTTTTTGCTCTGTCTTCCTCCTTATAGTATTTCAGCCTGGTATTCTAAAATGACCACCTCTGAATAGCACATTTACTGTTTCCCGACTAGCAGAAAAGAGGACACACAAAATATCACTTTTCTTTTAAGGATACTTCTTGGAAGTTACATAGGACATTTCCTGCCTATTTCCTGTTGATTTAAATTGAAATGACAACATAATCTCCAGATGAAACAAGAGTCTGAAATTTGGTCTTTATTCCAGTTGGCCATATACTAGCCAAAAATCAGGGATTCTATAATTATAGAAAAAGAAAATGGCTTTTGAGGAATCACTAGCACTGGTACAGTGACCTTGAAAATCATTTCCATGAAATGCTCTAATGTACCTTTCTTCTTTTGCCAAATATATTTGTGAGATAGTCCACTGTTTCATGTCTTGTTGAATACAAATATTTATTTGTACCAAGAAGTGAATTTTAGGCAAAGTGTGCAAAAATAATAAAAGCATTGATCTCAGTCATGGGAATATCTGAAGCTTTTCTTTAACAATCTACTTAATATTTGAAATTTGAAGTCATAAAAATTTGAAAGAAATCTTATGGTTATATATAATTGTAAGTGGATTATCTCAAGTTTCATTGGATAGAATACAGATATTACCAGACAAACACAGAAAAAATCAATAATTAATCTAAAAGGCAATTAATTACCTGGATGTCTTCCCAGAAGGAGTATTTATATTTAAAAATCAGCTGAGGACTGGTATTCTATCATGGCCAACTGATGGTGAAGATGCATGAAGGAAACTGGAATGAAGATCATCCAGGAAGTACAGGTACCCAAGAAGGGGGAAAGCACACACAGAATATCAGCCTGAAGGGGAAACTCACCAGATCAAGCCCAACACCAGGAGGTTTAGAAGGGAAAGTAGGGCTACCTCTGGACTTCCAAGTCCAGTGAATATGCCATCTTGGGAATAGGTTAGCATCCTAAGGGAAGGAACCAGTTCTGCACCTGGAATAGACTTCTAAGCTGTTCTCCCTGTCCCTGGGGGAGAGAACCCTGCCAGCAAGACCTTCCCTGACTAGAGTACCACACAATTACCTGAGAGGGCAGAGACAGAGCTAGTGCTGGTGTACCCTTGAATAAATAAAGATCAGTGCACAAAACTTATTTATGGTTTCAGAGTTGGTCACTGGGAGAGGTGTGCCTCAGAGACCCACATATTGCAGTTGATAAATGCTAGGACTGAAAGAGTTCAAGTAGTACCAGATCAGGTACCCATTCATCATCATTCTTGCCAATTCTCCCTATTCAGTGTTCACAAGGGAAACCTGCTCCCCTACCCAGAGTGGTAAGCACTCTGAACCTGGGGCAACACAGTGTTGACTTTGTATAGTACACAGAAGGACATGGAGGCAAAGAACCAGAGACATGGCTTAGCCAAAATTGTGTATAGAGGATCAAGCACAAGCTTAAACAGTGGCTTATCAAGAACCTTTTAGAAGGTGAGCACAGAAGCAGGGAGTTTATAGATGAGGGAAGGGAATAAAGATGGAAAAAACCCCTTGAAAGTGAATGAAAGACACATTGACTGTCCTCCCCTTCAACTCAGTTGAAAGTGTGAGTGATGAGAGAAAGGCAAAAATGTCTTGTCTAGCCACCCAGAGAAGCAAAAATGAAACTTCAGGATGTGGCTTACAAAGGGGAGGTGGGACCAGACATCCATTTAGACCCCAAATTCTTCATTTATTGGCATGTAATAGAACAAATCATATGAGGGGCTGGCTCAGAGTTGCAGGTGCGCACTGTAGACTGAGATGGGGATGGGGTGGGGGGTAGAAAAGTCACTTTGTGGATCCGTGATGCTCGGTTAAGTGTGGAGGTACAGGAAAAGCCAGACCCAGCAATGTGATCAGACTGCTTTCCCCACTCCGAGTCAAATCTCTGTGTCAGTGAGCATAGGGAGAAGAGATCACTGGTTGGATTCAGACGTGTTTAAGTAGGAGTGAGAGGATGTTTTAATTTTATTTTTTCATTGTACTTGTTTTCTCTCTCTTCATCTAATATACATATTATATATATGTATTTATGTGAAATATATATATATATATATGTATATATATATAAAGAGTGGTGTCTGTGAAGTGAAAAGGAGAATAAAAATTAACCAGTGCTTTAATGTTTTGTGGGACAGTCAGGTTAAATTTTACCAACATTGTGTGTAGAAGATTCAAACGTAAATGTACCAGCATCAAATTAACAGGTTTTGACATCCTTGCATCTTCCCTCCATTTCCAATTACACTTTCCTCTCTCTTTGTCCCTCATCCTGCTCCCACAAATAATCTCTCAAACTTTCTCTCCACCAGCCCTCAACCCGTTTTAAAAATAATTTCACAAAGTATCTCTTTTATTTCTTGTTACCTCTTTTTTCTCCTTGTTTCTGATGTATTCCCTTATCTTTTTTCTCTTGATTTTTCCTTTCTTTACCCTCCACATCCCAGACTACTTGTCAATAGTGTATCACCATTTTTATGAGTCATTGAAAAGTGTGATATCATTGGAACAAGTACATAATATAAAATTGGCTCTGGAAATCCTGATTAACTGATAGTGGTTTTCCCCTTGCAACAAAGTATCTTAAGTATGATTCTGTTACACTGAGGGGGTTGAAAAGCTGTATAAAAACCAAAATGACCAAAGCCAAGATCATATCACTGGGAAGTGGGCAGTAACTTAAGAGACCTCCATACCAGCAAATCTCTCTACTGTAATTTATCTTCAACCCTCAGACCTCTTAAATAATAGAAACATGAGAAGGCAACAAGATGCCCCCAAAACTTTTCAACTCTCCAAGAGCTGATTCTATGGGCACTGATGCAGAACCAAATGGCTGTAATATTTTATGGAATAAAGGAAGAAAAAAACAAACCACATCAGTAAGATGTTTACAAGCTCAAAGATGATACAACTAAGCAGAAAAGAAACTTAATTGCTAAAATGTTCAGTGAACTTAAATAGTACACAAGGAGCAACTTGGGTGAAGTAACCAAGATGATACAAGACAGAAATGCCCATTTTAGTAAAGAATTAGAGACCATGGAAACATAACCAAACTGGAATCTAGGTCAGAAATAATTCTTTTGAATATACAGATAGCAGAAATGATCAATGTAAGGACAAAATATCAGAACTGGAGGACAAGGTTGATGCAGGAGACCATATACTCAGAGATATTTAAAAAAGAGACCATGGAAACTGGATCCAACAGTTGATACTCCTATAACCTAAAATTTATAGGACTAGAAGAAAAATTAGAAAATAGAACAAAAGGCATAAAAGTTTATTTATTGAAATAACAGAAAAATTTACCAAGTTTAGGGACAGAACTTACTTTTCAGGTAAACAAGGCATCTGAACCTAAAATAGCCGTAGTCAAAAAATAACTTGTCTGGTGACACATCAGAGTTAAAAATCGCAGAAGTCTAGTAGAAACAAAGAATTTTAAAAACTTAGAGAAAATCGGCAAGTATACATAATTTATAAAAAACAAACATAGCAAATTACAGAATATTTCTCAACTCAAACCTTAAGGACCATGCAAACTTGGGTAGAAGTTTCTTAAGCCTCAAAAGAAAATAACTTTTGGTGTGCCCACTGCCTCCATTGGAAGGCTTGTTTCCTGTGGGCAGCCAGTGAAGGCAGGAAGACACAGCCAGATATACCTCTGTGCATTTGCCAACACCATCGGAAAGCTTGCTTTCTGTAGGCAGCCAGCATGGGCAGGGAGACACAGCCAGATATGCCCATGAGCCCACAGGCAACCATTGGAGACCCTTGTTTCCTTTGGGCATCCAGTGTCCACCGGGAGAATCAGACAAACACACCCCCGTGTGCCTGTTGACATCAGGGGAGTCCTGGTATAGACACGCAGGCTGAGAGAAGAAGCAACCCTATTACCAAGTACCCCTAGTCATCATAAAATTTTATGCCTTGAGACCCCACAACAGGCTTGTTGGGAGAAACCCAGGAGAATGTCAAGACAAAGGAGCAAAAGGCAAATTCAGATCTCCAGCCCACACAGAACAAGTCTGGAAGATACAGTCATGGAAGGAAATGGAAGTCACACACCTGAAATCTCCAAGAAGATAGCAAGTGAAGGAAAGAAACAACTTCATGAGACTGTAAAAGTAGTCAGATCAGAAATAATGTCTCAGATAAAAGAAGAAATCACAAGCATAATGAAAAATTGCTCAGCATATCTAAAGAAGACATACATATAAAAGGGAGCCTAGGAAAATAATGAAAACCTTGAATGAGCAACATAGGAAGGAATTACAATGCATAAAACAGAATCAGAGAGATATCCAGGAAATTAAAAAGTCATTTTCTTTCTGTTTTTTTTTTTTTTTTTTTTTGGTACCAGGGATCGAACTCATGACTGCAAGCTTGCAAACCAGACACTTAGGCCGCTGAACTAAATCCCCAGCCCTTTAAAAAGTCATTGAAAACTGGCAAAACCCCTTGAAAGAGACTGAAGATACACTTTCAGATTTCAAAGACAAGATTTCAGGTAGTGATCATGAAAAGAAAGATCTCTTAAAAACAACAAGGAACCAGGAAATAATAATTCAATGGCTGTAAGACGATGCAAAGAAAGATAATTTAAGAATGATAGGTATCAGCAAAAAAGCAGGGGTCAACACAAATGAAATAAAAATGCTATTTACAGAAGTAATTGCAGAAAACTTCTCAAACATGGGAAAAGGTTCTGGCATTTAGATAAGTGAGGCATAAAAAACTCCAACTAGCCATAACCAAAGGAGATCTACACCCAAACATGTAATAATCAAGATCCCAGAATTTCAGCACAAGAACAGAGTACTCAAAGCTGTTGGAGAAAAGAAATAGATCACCTATAAAGGAAAACCCATCAGAATCATGGCAGACTTGTCAACACAAACCTGCAAGTCAAGAAGAGTTTGGAGTGAAGTATTTCAGATCTTAAGAGAAAACAACTTCCAACCCAGATTGATGTACTCTTCCAAACTATCTTCCAAAATTGATGGAAAAATAAGATACCTCCATGATAAAGAATAAGTGAAGGAATTTCTGACCAGCAAGCCAACCCTACAGAGAGTGCTGAAGGGTATTTTAGAGAGAGAGATAAAGATGACTATGGTTCTAGGAACAGCTGCAGAAGAGGATTACCAAATAGCACAGGTAGTTGACTGAAGTTGAAGAGTGGAGGGCCAACAGCAGCAGGAAGATAGCATGACAGAGATGAATCAATGCATGCTGGTTGTAATCATTAATGTAGATGGCTGAATTCAGCAGTAAAAAAGAAACACAGGAGTGTGGATCAAGAAATAAGACCCATCAATATACTGTATGCAGGAAACACATTTAACTCAAAAGGAACTCCATAGACTGAAAATCAAAAGAGGGAAAACAATTGTTCCATGCAACAGGAGACCAGAAAAAAAGCAAAGGTAGCTTGCCCATCAACCACAGAATGGGTAAGAAAGATACAATATTTTAATACAAAGGAAAGCTAACCAGCTATAAAATAGGATAATCTTGAGACTCTTGTAGGTAAATGGGTATAACTGGAGATCATGCTCATGGGTGAAGTGATTTGGACTGATACAGGTGAATACCAAGTTATTTCCCCAGCATAAAAAACTGAAGGAGTTAGTGGAATGCAAAAAGCACAATAGATACTATAAAAGTGATAGGGAAGGAAATGCCTAAAAAGAGAATGTGGTAAGTAAGCGCTGTTAATTTCCTATTAATTTGGAATTCTTATGTTGTTTTCATTATTTTGTTAGGTTTGGTTTTATTCTGTCTTGTTTTATTAGATTTTACTATGTCTGATGGTATGGGCAGCTATTTTGAGGATAATGGGATGTATTATGCTAACCATTATTGATTTCCTATTATCTTGTTTTGAAGTAATATAATGCTTTCATTCTTTTGTTTTGTTTGATTTTATTTTGTGTTATTGTATGCACAGCTATTTTGAAGAAAATGAGACATTATGGTAACCATTGTTGATTTCCTATTACCTTGTTTTGAAGTCCTGTATCACTTACATTGTTCTTTATATGTTCTAGATATAAGTCCTTTTTCTTAAGCACATTTGGCTCAGGTTTTTTTCCCCGTTCTGTGGCTTGTCTCTTCACTCTGTTGGTGACTTCTTTTGAAGTGCAATAACTTTTTAATAAGATGAGATCATAGTTGGTGTTTTTTTGAAGTACTTCCTGTGCAGTTTGCGATTTGTTCATGAGCTATCTGCTTACCCCTGTCTTCAAGATTTCTACTTTGTCTTTCAGTAGATTTAGTGTTTCTATTATAATATTTAGATCTTTGATCCATTTTGATTTTAGTTTTAGTGCATGGTAATAGACATGAGTCTAGTTTTAGACTTGGGCATATGGAAAGCCAGTTTTTCCAGCACCATTTGTTAGAGTTCTGGTATCTTTCTTCCAGTAAACATGCTTGGTCCTTTTATCAAAGATAAAGTGGCTGAGTATCTTTGTAGTTGTGCCTGCATCTTCTATTCTC
Organism: Hydrochoerus hydrochaeris; assembly: GCA_004027455.1. NCBI lineage: Eukaryota > Metazoa > Chordata > Mammalia > Rodentia > Hydrochaeridae > Hydrochoerus > Hydrochoerus hydrochaeris. Next base: position 48,733 of record PVLA01010879.1, on the reverse strand, counting down.
TTTCACTGATCCTGAGGTCTGTTTTTCACCCATACCATAGTGAATTTATCCTAGTAGCTTTGGTTTCAAGTCAGGAATTGTGATGCCTTCTGCCTTGCCTTTGTTGTGCAGGATTGCCTTTGCTATTCTAGGTCTTTTCTGTTTTCAAATGAATTTTAGAAATGTTCTCTCTAGATCTGTGAGCTATGTTAATGGTAGTTTGATCAGGATTGCATTAAATCTGTATAACACATTTTGGAGTATATCCATTTTCTCTGTTGTTTCTTCTTACCCAAGAGCAAGGGATATTTTTCCATTTTCTGGTACCCTTTTCAATCTTATTTCTAGAATATTATTGTTTCCAATGTATAGATCTTTTATATCCTTTGTTAGATTGATTCCTAAATACTTCATTTTTTTGGATGCTATTGTGAAAAGTGTGATTTCCATAATTTTTCTCTCAGTGAGTTTGTTTTTTTGTGTACAGGAATGCTATTGATTTTTCAGTGTTGACTTTTTATTCAGCTATGCTGCTGAGGTCCTCTGTGTGCAGGGAGGGGTTGCCGAGTTTTCCATCAGCCCACCAAAGTACCTCAGGTGGTAGAAGGTGTCTCTGACTCTCCCTTGGGCTGTACTGATGTAGCCTGGGGGTGGGGGTGGGACAGTCGAAGATCTGGGCTCCTGAGGTCCTCAGGGAGTGGAGAACAGTAGCTGATGATCACTTAGGCTGCTCAATATTCTGGGTACTTGAGAGGAGTGGCTAAGGCTCCCCTTGGCTGCTGAGGTGGTCCAGGTACAGAGGAAGGTGCGACCCAGGCTCCCCTCAGCTGCTGAAGTCACAAGGTTGTGAGTGAGGGGTGGCCAACAATCCAGTTGGCTGCCCTTTATTATTATTTTTTTTTAATATTTGGTATTTCCCCCCTTTTTCTGCTATATTTTTTCTATTTTTACCCTTATTATTTTTTCTTTCTTTCTCCCTTTTATGTGCTGTTTTTTCTCTTTTTTCTTTTTCCTTGTCTGGTACATTTATCTAATACTACTGGTGATAATTTCATTTGAGTCCTTCATAGGACCTATTAAGGACCCTTTCTATTTTGTTACTTCCTTGTCATTGTCAATATCTTAATTTAAAAAATTTTAATTTTCTCTGTATCCTTTTTCCCATACTATCTTAACTAGTATAACCATTAAGTTTTGTGAATCTTTAGATAGTTAACTATGTGCTACTATGGTTGAATATTGTTCAATTATTAGTGGTAGTACAATTGTTCCATTTAGTATATATTTACTGTATGTCAGTATTTAATTTGTCTTTGAGTTTGTACCATATTATATATCTTTATGGTTAAGATTGCTAAATTACTGCCAGCACTCACTGTAGGCAAAGAAAGCCTGCCTTGATTGGTCAGAAAGAAGATAAACAAGTGAATGGTGTCCACATACTCCCACCTGCCTGTGACTACAGATTCCTGCTTGTGTGTGCCTGTATGTGCCCATAGATCTTTCATGGCATAAATCTATGCCCTCCAATTTCTGGAGTCTCCTGACAGCATGCCTACCAACTTTGCCACTGCACTTGGAGTGCAAATGTCTGATTCTGCCCATTGGCTGGAGAGAGAATACTTGAGACTGCAGTAGGTTGGGTTGTGAGTACAAAGGGAAAGGAGAGGTTAGTGCGGCTGTCTACAATCAGATTGTAACTAAGGCAAGAAGAAAATTTTGTAGATATTCAAGCTTTATGGCATAGTTATCATGTGGAAATTGCATAGTTTGGTAGATATGGGTTCTTGTCAGTTTTTTTTTTTTGACTTTCATTTAATTTTTACTTTCTTTCCTCCTCTTCCTATTCTGTTTCTTCATCTCTAATTTCCATAGTAACGCCATTTAAAAATATGTTACATGTTTCTTCCATTTTTAAAATTCTTCTGTCTAAGATGTTTGCTTCTTATATTTTGGATTCTCTCATATTAACCTTCTGTCCTATATATTTCTATTTTCTTCCTTGTTTTACCTGCCCCCTTGTCATGCCTTGACTCCTTTGCCTTTTAGATGCAAAAATACATCAATAGCTTCTGTCAACCTGTTGCTTCCCTGAATCTTAAATTACATCTCCTTCCTATTACATTCTGTCCCTGTGCCCACAATTATCTCCTTAAATTCTTCAATACTAAACCTTTATTGCAGCTACAAAAGATCTCTAACAGTATATGATGTCCTATTTTTTTTTACCTATTATTATTCCCACTATTCACTTCTCCTTTTATTCACTTTACCCAACCATCTATCTGTTCCTTTTTCCTCTATTTCCACATTGCAGACTACTAATAACAATAGATTACAGGCAGTACACCTAGTATTGGTAAAGTATGAAAGTGTAAATACATAGTATAACAGATATGAATGATGAATGTTTGTGGTTGTTGATGTTTGGGGCTGTTATAACCAGTAGTAATTCTTTCCTCAAAACATAGTGATAGGACTTGAAACATTTAAATTAAATAATTGAAAGGGTGCATACTATTTGTCAAAAATTAAAGCTGAAAACAAATCATAGTATCTAAAAAGATCTTCATATCAACTACAATTTATCTTTACTATATTTCATCTCAGTGCTCAGCTTCAACATAAAGAATAAATAAATAAAAAACAACCTCCACACATATTCTTACACAAAAGAACATGTAAAATCTAGGCTCCCAAGATCTCTCAAGTCTCCCAAGGCAGTTCTAGGAGCAACTGATACATAGAAAGGCAACCTCAGGTAATGGATATTTATGAATTGATGAAAAGAAGGTAAAAGAATGTGGCAAGTTCAAAGAATACATGACCCAAAGTTTATGGAATTAGCATACAAAATGACCAATCTGGAAATGGGAGAAACAAAATATTAGGAGAGCTGACCAAAACAGTTAAAAACGTGAATGACAAATTTACTGAAGATAGAAACTTCCTGAAAATATTTGAGACAAAATAGTGAAATTAAAAAAATTGCAAGGACCAGAGATTTAGCTCAGTGGCTTCAGTGTCTGCCTGGCAAGCATGAGGTCATGAGTTCAATCCCCAGTACAAAAAAAAAAAAAAAAAAAAAAAAAAAAAAAAAAAAAAAAAAAAAAAAATCCAGGGCCAGGGATTTAGTTTAGCAGTGCAAGTGCCTGCCTGGTAAGTACAAGGTCATGAGTTAGATCCCCAGTACCTCCCCCCAAAAAGTATAAAACTTACAAATTGAAAGAAAGACTAATGTGAAGATAGGTCTTCAGAAAAATAGGGCAAAATTATAAATTACTCAGAATCATTAAAAATGGAGGGGGAAGAAGAAAAATGCATCTGACAGCTACTAGACAATGCTAACAAGACCGACTAATGATAATTGGAGTTAGAAACTAGAGGATAACACATGGAATGAAAAAAATCTGGTTACAGAAATCATAATAGAAAAATTTCCAGGTATGAGGAAATCTTCAATATACAAGAAAGCAAATCTTACTGAGTACCAACTACAGTGAAAAAAGAAGTTCCCCATGACATGTCTTAGGAAAAAATCCCAAATGTCCAGCAAAAGAACAGAATCTTTAAAGCTGAGAGAAAAGCAAAAAATCACATATAAAGGTAAACCCATTAAGAGTACATCAACCTTCTAAACAATTTTAAAGGCTAAGATAGCCAGTAATGATGAGCTCCTCGGACTGCTGCCCTGTGCCCACCCATTGGCCTGGCGTGCCTGGCTTGCCTCAGACTGCCATCATAGGCCTGCCCCTCAGACCAGCATGCCTGGGTTGTCTTGGAATGCTGCCGCAGGCCCGCCCCTCGGCCTGGAACCCCTGGGGCACCCCCTGAAGGACTGAGCCAATTCAGACTGATGCTGTGGGCCCACCCCTTAGCCCAGCAGGCCTAGGATGCCCCTGGCATGACTGAGCTGGCTCAGACTGTTGCTGTGGGCCTGCCCCTCAGATCAGCACACCTGGGACACCCCCTGCACGATTGAGCCGCCTTGGACCGCTGCTGTGGGCCTGCCCCTTGGCCCAGCGGGCCTGAGACACCCCTGACCACCACCAAGGGCCTGCCTCATGGGGAACCCACCCACCTCCTGGACCTAGTACTATGGTTGATCTTTGGATCCAATCCCTTCTCCCAGAACCTTGGACTACAGCAGGTTATTGTGCTGGCTGGATGGGAGACTCAGAAACCCCTCACCCAAACAGAAGACCTCAGCAGGCTCCAGTTAGTGTGGCGAGTTTGCCCTTAAAATACAGGTCTGCAGTGGGTAAGTAGGAGTGGAAGTGAAGCTCCCTCCAACTGTAAGACCTTGGTGAACCTGGCAATAGAGTGGGTAACCCCCTCCTCCACACAGAAAACAAAAGACAGCTTGAGGAGTGTGCCAATAAGGCCTCCACCAACTTGGAGAAGATTAAAAGAACTTATAAGACCCCCAGTGAAACAGTAGGGCCTCAGCTGACACAAACATTATAGACAGGGAGATCTGGTGACCTGCAACAACCTGAAGACATAGGAACAGCAGGAACTAAGAGTTGACCTACATCAATACTTCTAGGCTAGTTAGCCCAGAAAGAATTTACACTCACCCAACAGGCCCTATAGGAGGAATTCAGGTGACTGGCTCTCCTCTTCATTGTGGTACCCAGCAATTGGACAAACATCAACCACACAGTAGCACCCTAAAATTCATACTGTGGACAGTTGAGACTATTGGGATTGAAAGACCAAATATTTACCCAAAAGGCAAAAATGAGAAAACAAAAAGGCAAAATGAAATCTCAAACATCTAGTCCATTAGGAGCAAGTATAAGTGACATTGAAATAGAAGACTTTAAAAGTCATACACCAGAAATCTCAGAAAAGATAGCAAATGAAGTAAAGAAACAAATCCATGAAGCTATAGAGGAAATCAAATTGGAAATAATGTCTTATGTAAAGACAGAAATAGCAACCGTAGTAAATGAGTTGCTAAGCACAGCTAATGAAGAAATAGATAAAAAAAAATACAGGAGCATGGGAAATTGATTGAAACTTTGAGTGAACAATAGAGAAAACAAGCAGAAACAAACAAGAAACAAATTGAAAGAGATATCCAAGAAACAATTCTTTTGAAAGCTGGCAGAACTGTTTAAATGAAGCTGAGGATAGAATTTTGGACCTTAAGGGCAGGACCGCAATTAGCAATCATGAAAGCTAGAACTTCTAAAAATAACAAAGCAGCATGAAATGACAATCCAGCAGCTTCAAGATGATGCCAAAAGAAACAATATAAGACGAATAGGCATCAGTGAAGATGCAGGAGTAACATAAATGACATAAGTAAACTATTCACAGAATTAATAGCAGAAAATATCCCAAACATGGGGAAAAAAATCTGACATGCAGATAAGTGAGGCATATAGAATGCCATTCACAACCAATATAAATCTACACCCAGACATATAATAATTAAGATTCCAGATACACGACATAAAAACAATATTAAAAGCTGTTAGAGAAAAGACACAACTCACCTATCAAGGAAAACCCATTAGAATCACAGCAGACTTTTCAGCATAAACCCTGAGGTCAAGATAAACTTGGAGTGAGGTGTTTCAAGCCCTGAAGCAAAACAACTTTCAACCCAGACTGATGTGCCCAGCAAAACTTTCTTTCAAATTTAATGGAGAAATAAAATATTTCCATGAAAAGAACAACTGAAGAAATTTATGTCCAGCAAACCAACCCTAGAAAGAGTAATGAAAAACATACTAGATAGAGATAAAAATGACCACAACCTCCAGAACAATGATAGAAAAAAACTACCAGATAGGACAAGCAATTAAACAAGGAGAAAAAGCAGAAAACAAACAACTGGAACATAACATGGTAAAGTCGAGCCAGTACATATCATCCATAAATGTAAATGGCCTCAATTCACCTATCAAAAGAAACAGGTTGAGAGAATGGATCAAGAAACAGGATCCCACAATATGCTGTATACAAGAAACACATTTGACTCAAAAAGAAACTCATAGATTAAAAGTCAAAGGATGGAAAACAGTATTCCATGCAACAGGAATCCAGAAAAAAAGCAGGGGTAGCTATTCTGTTTGCAGACAAAGTGAACTTCAAATCTAAAATGATTAAAAGAGATAAAGAAGGCCAATACATACTTGTAAGTGGAAAACTGCAAAAGGAAGAACTAAAACTTATAAATATATATGCACCAAATACAGCAGCACCCAACTATATAAGACAAATACTAATGGACATGAAAAACCAAATACACAAGAACACAATAATAAGGTAATAGGAGACTTTAACAACCCACTGTCACAAAGAGATATATCAACTAGACAAAAAATCAGCAAAGAAATAAAGAACTGAATCATACCTGTGAGTAAATGGACTTAGTGGATGTTTACAGAGTGTTCCACCTAACCACATCAGAATATACATTCTTCTCAGCTGCATATGGGACATTCTCCAAAATAGGTCATATATTAACCCATAAAACATTCTTAACTAAGTGCAAAGTGATTGAAATTATCCCATGCGTAATAGCTGATCATAGTGCACTAAAATGGGAAATTAGTGGCAAAAGAAATTGCAGAACCTGCACAAATACATGGAAATTAAATAACAATGTACTGAGTAACCAGTGGGTTACAGATGAAATTGAAGAAATAAAACAAAACCTACCATACAATGAAAATGCAAATACAACATACTGTAACCTATGGGATGCAGTAAAAGCAGTCCTAAGAGGGAAATATAAAGCAATATATAGTTACATCAAGAAGATGGAACAATCACAAATAAATAATCTAATGCTACATCTCAAGCTTCTAGAAAAGGAAGAGCAAGTCAAACCCAAAGCTCATAGAAAAGAGTAAATTGTAAAGATCAGAGCAGAAATTAATGAAATTGAAACAAACAATACAAAGAATGAATCAAAGAGCTGGTTTTGTGAGAGAATAAACAAAATTGATAAACCCCTTGCCAACCTTCTGAAGAAAAAGAAAGAAAAAAACTCAAATCCATGCAATAAGGACTGAAAAAAAGAAAATTACTACAGATCCCATGGAAATTCAAAAGATCATAAACATCTACTTTGAAAATCTCTGCCCACATATGGTGGAAAACACAGAAAATGGACAGATTTTTAGGAACATATGAACTAGCAAAGCTCAATAAGAAGATATAGCAATTTTGAATAACCCAATATCAGCTACTGCAACCAAAAACGTGATTAAAAACTTAGCAACAGACTAGCCGGAGTGGCCCACATATACTGGAGCACCCAAAACCGTGCTGCTGTGACTAACCAGTTGTGCTGAAGACCAAGGATGGCGAGCCCAACGGAGAATGGAGCCAGCAAGGGACCTCCATTAAACCGTGGTGAGTGCTAGGACTAAGACCCCCACTGTGGGAAGGGTGCAACCAAATGGATATGTTGGAATCAGCTGGGAGGAGCCTGAACTAAGAACGACAGTGACTTCAGTTTGTTGCTCCCTATCCAGAGAAGATTGGTGGGATCTACTTGGGCTGGGTCACGCCCCTGGCCGGGACCCCATAAGCCGTCCTAAACTGATTCCCAACGTGTAGCACACACCCAGTGAAGGCCCTCAAAGGTTGACTGGCCCAGTGGGGAGGGACCAGCATATGCAGTCTCTGCCTACACCTCAGTGACCAGAAGCAAACAGAAGAGGGCAGAAATCCCTTGCCAGCATGCTTCAGAAGAACCATATCCAACAAGAAAAGGGGCTGGGCCCTCCACTATACACCTATATGGAAGAAACCAAAAATATGTCAAGAGAAAGAAACAACAAGAAAAAGCCCCAAGCCCAAACCCTGAGAACATTGATCCAGGAGAGGAAAATACAAGAGATTGAGGGCAGCAAACATGCAACATCAAACACAGCTTCAGTGGACATTAGGAGATACCTTCAGGACCTTGTAGATTCAAAACTGGAATATTAAATTAGGTAAAGCAAGATATAAGTAGATTAATAAAAGAAATGCTAAGCATCTCTCAAGAAGACAGAGATGGAAGAAGGAACACAAAAAAAGAGAAACGTTCGATAAAGAATATAAAGAAAACTTAGAATACATGAAGCAGATTCAAAGAGATTACTAGGAAATTAAAAACTCCATTGAAAGCTGGCAAAACTGATTAAAAGAAACTAAGGACTATCAAAACTTGAAGACAAGTTTGCAATGTGTGATCATGAAAGGAAAGATCTCTTAAAAATAGAAAGGAAACACAGTAACAATACAAAGGCTGTAAGATGACAAGAGAATCTATAATTTAAGAAACATGAGTAAAGAAGCAGGAATAAAAACAGGTAAATTACAAAGGCTATTCATAGAAATAATGAAGGAAAACTTCCCCAGCATAGGAAAAGGAAATGATATTTGGATATATGAGGCATAAAGAACTCCAGCCAGCTACAACCAAAACAGAACTACACCCAGATATATAATAATCAAGATACCAGAAATTCAATATAAAAACAGAATATTAAAAGCTGTCAGAGAAAAGAAAGAGATCACATATAAAGGAAAACCCATCAAGATCATGGCAGACTTCTCAACACAGCCCATCAGATCAAGAAGAGCTTGGAGTGAAGTATTCCAAGCCCTAAAAGAAAATAACTTCCAGCCCAGATTGATGTACCCTGCAAAACTGTCACTAGAAATTAATGGAGAAATAAGTTGCTTCCATGACAAAGAGGAATTGGGGGTAGTTGTGACCACTAATCCAACCCTACAGAGAATACTGAGGGACATTCTAAAGAGAGAGAAAAAAGGATTTCAGGAACAGTGGCAGAAAGGCATCAATGAATGGGGAAGGCAAAAGAATGAAGTAGAAAAGTAGACAAACAATTGCAGAAAAATAGCATAGCAGATATGAAGCAGAGAAGGTTGACTATAATCTCTAACATAGATGGCCTTGATACACTAAAAAAAAAATACAGACAGAGTAGATCAGGAGGTAGGCTCCACAAGATGCTCTGTATAGGAAATATAATCAATCTGAAAGAGGGTTTATGGACTGAAAATCAAATATGAGAAAACAATGCTCTATGACATGGAGCCAGAGAGAAATAGGGGCAACTTGACCACCACCTGCAAATAGGATGGAAAGACAGGATACTTATGTGCAGTAGAGAACTACTCAGCTATAATGAAGGAAAACCTTGAGGGTTTTGTAGGTAAAGGAATGCAACTTGAGATCAAGTACAGGAGTGAGAAGTTTGGAACCACTTAGGTAAATATCAGGTTGTCCCCCAATCTAAAAACTGAGGGAGTTGGTGGGACTCAAAATGCACAGCATCCTGTGGGAATGAAAGGAGAGGAATAGTCTAAAAGAAGAAGAAGGCAGAAGTTGTTGTTAATAGCGTACCAGGATTTAAAACCCACATTACTCACACCACTCTGCTTAGATGGATTATATTCTGTTCCAGTTTGTCTACTTGTACTAGATTTGAGGGCACAGACAGTTATCCTGTAAATAGCAAGATATAGTATGGTAATCATCCTCAATTTCCTATTAACTTAATCTGAAGCTCTGTGTAACTTATACTGTTTTACCATGACTGATCTTAATTGAATCTGCTTTGTTAGATTACCATTTTGTATTGACAGCAACAAATCATCAAGAAAATTATACACCATGACCAAGTGGGATTTATTCCAGGAATACAGTGATGGTTCAACATATGCAAATCAATAAATGTAATACACCACATCAACAGAGCCAAAAAAGAAAAACCACATGATCTCAATAGATGCAGAAAATGCTTTTGATAAAGTCCAACCCTTGGTCTTGATAAAATCCCTTCAGAAACTTGGAATAGACAGTATGTACTTCAATCTCATAAAGGCCATCTAGACAAACCAATATCCAACATTATACTAAATGGACAAAAACTGAAAGCCTTCAATCTAAAATCAGGAACAAAACAAGGATATCCACTATCACCACACCTATTCAGTATAGTTCTGGAAATATTAGCCAGAGCAATCAAACAAGAGAGAGAAATAAAAGGAATAAAGATAGCGAAAGGAGAAGTTAAATTATCACTATTTGCAGATGACATGATAGTCTATATAGAAGACACAAAAAAACTCCATTAAAAGACTACTAAAGGTAATAAACAAATTCAGCAGTGTAGCTGGATATAAAGTCAATGCTCAAAATCAATAGCATTTCTGTACACAAACAAAAAACTCACTGAGAGAGAAATTATTGTGCCTTTCACAATAGCATCTAAAAAAATGAAATACTTAGGAATTAACCTAACCAAGAATGTGAAAGACCTATATACTGAAAATTATACTACTCTAAAAAAGGAGATTGAAGAGGATGTTAGGAAATGGAAGGCTATTCCTTGCTCTTGGTTAGGAATAACCAACATTGTGAAAATGGCCGTACTCCTAAAACTGTTATACAGATTCAGTGCAATCCCAATCAAAATATCATTAACATACCTTACAGATCTAGAGAAAATATTCTTAAAATTCATCTGGAAACAGAAGGAACCTATAATAGCAAAGGCAATCCTGGGCAACAAAGGCAAGACAGGAGGCATCTCAATCCTGACTTGAAACTATACTACAAAGCCACAGTAATAAAATCAGCATGGTACTGGCAAAGAAATAAACCTGAGGATCAATGGAACAGATTGGAAGATGCAAACACTACTACAAAGACACTAAGCCACTTGATATTTTACCAAGGGGCTAAACATGCTCACTGAAAGAAGGATAGCCTCTTTAATAAATGGTATGCTGGAAAAGTTGGCTCTCCACATGTTGAAGACTAAAACTAGAATCATTCCTGTCACCATACATTACAGTCAAAATGGATCAAGGATCTAAATATTAAAATAGAAACATTATATCTACTGGAGGACAAGGTAGGTAAAAATCTTGGGGACATTGGGGTAGGGAGAGAATTCATGAATAAAACCATACCACATGGGAAATACTTCAAAGAATCAACAACTGGGATCTCATATTACTGAAATTTTTTGCACTTCAAAAGAAATCACCAGCAAAGTGAAAAGCAAAGCCACAGAATGGGAAAGAATTTTAGCCAACAATCCCTCAGACAAAGATCTTATATCCAGAACATATAAAGAACTGAAAAACATCAAGTCCCCCAAACTCAAAGACTCTCCAAAATGGGCATTGGAGGTAACACACATTTCTCAGATGAAGATACCCAAATGGAAAATAAATATATGAAGAAATGTTCACCATCACTGGTCATTTGAGAAATACAAATTAAAACAACATTGAGATTTCATGTCACCCTGGAAAGAATGGCTGCCATAAGAAAATAACTGATGATAAATGTTAGCGAGGCTGCGGGAAAAAAAGAATACGTCTCCACTGTTTGTGGGAGTGCAGACTGGTGCAATCGCTGTGGAAATCATTATGGAGATTTCTCAAAAAATAGGAAGTTCCATTCAGTCCAGCTCTTCCCCTCCTGGGTATTCCCCTAGCATTATTGAAAAGGTCATGTCACAGTGATATATGTATACTCATGTTCATAGCAGCACAGTTTGTGATTGCTAAGTCTTGTAAACAACCAAAATCCCCATCAACCGCAGAGTGGATGAAAAAAATATATTTTTATACAGTGAAATACTATTCAGCTATAAAAAAGGATGATCTTTAGGCTTTTATAGGTAAATGGAGGCAATTTGAAAATATCGTCATTAGTGAAATAAACAAGACTCACATTAGTAAATATCACATTGTCTCTCTATTGTAAAAAATAATAACAACTGACAGAATAATGGGATTCAAAAAGTATAATAGATATTGTAAAAGTGAAAGGGAAGGAAAGTGCTCTAAAGAATATAATAATATGTGTAATGTCTAAGATAAATGACCATATTACTAAATTTCTGTTAGATCATTGAACAGAGGAGTTTTCACTGTCAATGTCTGAGTGTCTAGCCACTTCTTATACTTGAATTTTGTAACTTTAACAACTGTTGTTAAGACGACAATATGTAATGTATCAGGTAGTGATTTTATACGCTAATTTTTTTTCAATTCTGTATTTTACATTTTTCACTTTTTTTGTATTTTTTTTTAAATTTTCTTTAAAAAAGAAAACAAAACAAAGCAAAAACAATATACAAAATAAACGAATTCTCAGAAAAGAAAGTAAAACAACTAGGAGATAGATGTTTTGAAAATGCAAAGGGGACCAATTAGGGGATGGAGGACAAAGAGAAAGGGTACATAAAATTACTTAAAAATCAGTTATGTACATGCACTATCAACTCTCACTAAATGTTAGTTTTATATGTCACCAACATAAACACTAATAAATGAAAATGTGGAAAAAGGATCTAGAGGTGGAGTGAGGAAGGGGAAGGGAAATAAGAATCCAGGTATGTTAAGTACGTGTACCCACTCCCTAAGATGAATAAAAACATCATATACTCCAAAACATATACTAATTTAAAAAAGAGTAGATGGGCTGGGGATTTAGCTCAGTAGCTCAAACACTTACCAGGTAAGTATGAGATCGTGAATTCAGTCCCTGGTAATAAATAAATAAATAAATAAATAAATAAAAGAATAGTGGATATTGGAAAAACTTGAATCACCTTCAGCCATCTGCTTTATTTTAAAAAGCAAAAGGGCTAATAATATATGCTGGAGAAATACTCCTGAGTTAGTTCTCCTCATGTAAATAATGAATTATGATTCATAGCTCTCATCCTGTATCAAAATTGAATGTAGATAAAAGACTTACATGTAAGTACAGAAATGTTGGATCTGGTGGAATAAAAAATTCATAAAATTCTTGAAGACATAGGCAGTGACTTCCTGATCAGAACTGCAGTTGTACAAGACATACAATAATATTAAGAATCAACAAATGGGATTATATAAAATAAAAAAGCTTCTGCACAGCAAAGGAAACAAGCAAAAGAGTGAATAAACAAAGTACAGAATGCAAAAATATTTTTGCAATCTACTCCTCAGGCAGAAGTCTAACATCTAGAATATATGATGAACTAAAAAAAATAGACCTCTCAAAAGACCCAGTCAAAAGATGGGCAGTTGAAGTGAATAGATACTTCTCAGAATAAGAAATACAAATTACCAATAAGTACATGGAAAGAATGTTCAATATCTTTGGCTATTAGAGAAATACAGGTCAAAAGAAAATTGAGATTCTGTCTTACTCCAAAAGTAACAGCTATCATTGTGCACTCAAATACCACCAAATGTTGCAAATGTCATAGTTGTGAGGGGAGGAGATCTTCTACTTCGTTGGTGGGAATGTAAACTAGCACAGCTTTGGCAATTCCTACATCATTTCTCCATTACTCTCAAAATAGAAATTCTATTTGACCTAGATATGCCTCCCTTGAATATCATCCCTAAAGAATTAAAGTCATCATAGTACCTTGATACATTCATACCCATATTTATTTTTTAGAATTATTTGCTTACTACATGTTTGTAGTACATGCAGTTTAAAGTCTCTCGGGGAGTGGGTACACATGCATGCTACAGCTTGTTTCTTTTTAAACCCCCCCACCCCAAATTTCGCTATCCAGGTTTTCATTCTTATTTATTAATCTTAGCTCATATTTTGCCATATTTACATTTATTAGTGTTATTAGGTTTCTGTATATGGCATGTCCTTATTCTACTTATTTTCCCTTCCCCTTCCTCTCCTCCTCACCCTTCACTCTTGTTCCCTTGGATTTCTTTCCTATTGCAAGGCATCCATCCTCTTGTCTCCTTTTGTCCATCCTTTATTGTTGTCTTTGTACCTTGCCTCAATTAAATGAGATGCCATAGGGTATTTAAACTTGTATATCTGGCTTATTTCAGTAAATACTGTATTTTCTAAGTACATCTGTTTGTTACACAAATGTCTCAAATTTGTCTTTATAGAGGAGTAGTATTTTTTATATATAGATATTTCATTTCCTTTATCCAGTCATCTACTATAAATTGTGCTGCTATAAACATTGGTATATATGTATTGCTATACTGTGACATGTTAAACTCTTTGGGGAAGATACCTATCAGTGGATATCTGAATATATGGAATTTCTTATTTCAATTCTTTGAATAATCTCTATACTGATTTCCATAGTGGATGTAATTTACATTCCCATGAACAATGAATGAGGGATCCTTTTCCTCCACAGCCATGCCAGTATTTGTTATTGATTAATTTTTTATTTATTAGTACACTTTAGAAATATATAATGATCATATCAAATTCATCTTAGGGAATTTGTACCCATACATGGTATATTTTGATTCCTCTTTTTTCCCCAAACCCCTCTCCTCCCTTCAGCTCATCTTTCCCTCCCTATTTACAAAGCTTTCTTTCCAATTTATCCTTTTTAAAATTGCTTTTACCTTTTCCCTTCCTTGATTTCTCCCTCACCCCACGCTAGTTATTCTTTCCTTTTGAGAAATTTCTTTCCATTTCACAGTATCTATTGTATATTTTGGTTTTTATTTATTGTTTCAGTTTCTCACACCAGGGAGACAATGCAATGTTTAGTGTGTCCAATTTATTTCACTTAAGAGCATGGTCTCAGATTGCATCCATTCACCTAGAAATGCTTAAAACTTACCCTTATTTATGGCCAAGCAGTACTCCATTATATATAAAAATATATATTTTCTTTATCCATTCCTCGGTTGGTGGGCATCTGGGTTGTTTTCAAGATTTAGCTCTTACAGACTGTGTTGCTGTAAACATGGGCACACATATTACTGTGGTAGGATGTTTTGAATTCTTCTAGGAAGATACCCAGAAGGGGAATATCTGGTCAAATGGGATCTGTAATCCTAGTTTTTTGAGAAATCTTCATATTGATTTCCATAGTGACCGCACAAGTCTGACCTCCAACTAAAAGTGAAGAAGGGTTCCTTTTTCCTCATGGTCCCTCCAGTATTTGTTACTGGTTGATTTCTTGATGTTACGCATTCTTTCTGGGGGTGAGATAGAATCTCATTGTTGTTCCAGTTTGCATCTCTCAAATGACCAGTTATGCTGAACATTTTTCATGTATTTATTTGTCATTTGTATTGCTTCCTCTGAGAAGTGTGTATACAGATGCCCAATTTTGGATTGGGTCTTTAAAGTTTGGGGATTTGGTTTTTAAAAGTTCTTTATATGTTCTAGATATAAATCCTTTGTCTGGCTAAATTTTTCCCACTCTGTGTGTTGTCTTTTCACTCCATTGATGATTTCTCTTTTTGTGCAAAAGATTTTCAATAGAATGAAATCCCAGTTATTGATTCTGTGTATTATTTCTCATGCAGTCAGGGTGCTATTGATGAAATCTTTGCCTACACGAGTTCTGCCTATTGTGACTTCCAGCAGATTTACTATTTCTATTCTAATATTTATGTCTTTGATCCATTTTCATTGTAGCTAAGTGTGTGGTGATAGATATGGGTCTAGTTTTTATCTTTGGCATGTGGAAATCTAGATTTTTCAGCACTATTCATTAAAGAGGCTTTCATCCAGTGAACATCTTTGGTTCCTTGTCAAAGATGAGGTGACTGTATTTGGAGTTGTTTCTGCATGTTTAGTTGATCCTTACCTCCAGTTTTGTTGCCCATACCATGTTGTATTTATCACAGTAGCTTTGTAGTATAATTTCAAGTCTGGAATTGTAATTCTCCTTCCTTGACTTTGTTTCTAAGAATTGGGTTTTTTTTGGGGGGGGGTTTCTATTTTAGGTCTCTTCTATTTCCAAATAAATTTTAAGAATTTTTTGTCTAGTTCTGTGTGTTATACCAATGGTACTTTGATTTGAATTGTATTAAATCTGTATAATAATTTTGGGACTATGACCTTTTTACTATGTTGGTTCTTCCTATCCATGAATAAAGGATATCTTTTCATTTTCTGATACCCTCCTTGGTAAATTTTTCAAAGTATTTTCAGTATATACATCTTTCACTTTCTTTGTTAGATTTCTTCCTAGGTATTTCATTTTCTTTAATTCTATTTTTTTTAATTTTTATTTTAAAGAGAATAAAACAAAAGGGAACAGAACAAAGCAAATCAGAACAGAGCAATGCAAGCAACACAGCACTTCACAACAAGACAAAGAGACAACAGTAGCTACCATAATGTCTCTTTTCTTTAAAATAGTTGAGCATACCTTCACACACATTAATACCAAACATAACAATATAGTATAAAACCATTCAAAAGAATGAAAGCAGTACAGGCCTTTAAAACCAAATAACAGGAAATGAACAATGGCTGCTATAGTGTCTCATTTTCCTCAAAAGTTGTCTATACCATCACACATAATAAAATAAAATAAACCAGGATAGAAACAAAACAGAAGAACAAAAGTATGGTAGAATTTCAAAGCAAGATGATAGTAAATTAGCAATGGCTGCCATAATGTCTCATTTTCTTCAAAATAGCTGTTCATACAATCACACACAATAAAATCAAATAAAACAGAATAAAACCAATCAGATCAATGAATGAAAGCATTATAAAACTTTAAAGCAATATAATAGGAAACCATGATTACCATAAAATATCCCGTTATATTCAAAATAGCTACCCCTACCATCTGACAGCATAAAATCTAACAAAACAAGACAGAACAAAGCCAAACCTAACAAAAATGAGTAAGCAATGCAAGGGTTCAATATCAGACAGTAAGAAATTGACAGTAGATTCCACCTTTCCCTCCCAGGTGTTTCCTCCCCTTTGCTCTTACATTAACTATTTTGTTTTTGGATCCTGTTAACTCCTTCTGTTTCTTACGGTAGGGTTCATGCATATGAGTTCAAACTGTTTCAGCCATGCATTGTAATTCCTTTCTACATTCGTTAAAGGTTTCCATCATTTTCCTATGCTCCTCTTTTTTGTCTATGTCTTCTTTAGGCTTGCTGAACAATTCTTTATGTTTGTGATTTCTTCTTTTAACTGAGACATTATTTCTGATATGACTGCTTTTACAATCTCTTGAAGTTGTTTCCTTACTTCAGTTGCTGTCCTTTCAGAGATTTCAGATGTGTGACTTTCATTTTCTTCCATGATTGTATCTCTCAGACTTGTTCTGTGTGGGCTGGAGGTTTGACATTGCCTTCTGCTCCTTCGTCTTGATATTTTCCTGGGTTCCTCCCAAGAAGCTGGTTGTGGGGCCCCAGGTACTTTTAATGTTGGCTGCCACTAGGCAGTATAGGGGGATGAGATAGGCACCTGGGTTCCTCTAATTCCAGATTTACAGGGAGGTGGCAGGGCATGGGGTGGGCTTCTCCAGACCTGTGCAGCTACACTGTCGCTTTGTTGATGATCAGGGGTGCAAGGAGGTGGGGCTGCTTCTCTCAGCCTGTCTACACTGGGACTCCCACAATGGTGGCAGACGCACAGGGGTGTGTTTGTCTGATGCTGCTTGAGGGAACAAAGGGCCTCTAATGGTGGCCTACAGATGCCCAGGGCTTACCTGGCTGTGTGTCCCTGCTCCTGCTGGCTGCCTGCAGGAAGGAGCTTTCTGGTGGCAGCTCCCTGAAGGGGAAGTGAATCTGCTGGTTCTCTCTGCCCACACTGGCCACCTGTAGGATGTGGCCTTTTGGTGGTGCACAGCAGGCAGAAGTGGATCTGTCTGTCTCCTTCGACCCACACTGGGCACACGGAAGAAGGGGCCTTCTGGTGGCAGTGCCCGGCAAGCAGAGGCAGCTCTCCTGGCTCTCTCGGCCCACGCTGGATGTGCAGAGGAAAGGTTGAATGCTATTGTTAAAGGTTTTGTTTCCCTGATTTCTCTCTTGGTGAGGTGGTTGTTTGTGTACAGGAATGCTCTTGCTTTTTGTGTGTTGATTTTGTATCCAGCTGCACTACTGAATTTGGTTATTACATCAAAAAGCATTTTATTTTTTGCTTTTTTGGAGTTTTTTAGGGGTATTCTATGTACAATAACATGTCCTCTGCAAATTATGATAATTTAACATTTTGTTTTCCTATCCTTATTTATTTTATTTATTTCTCTTGTCTATTAGCTAGGGCTAATGTTTCCAGAACTATATTAGTTAGTGGGCTTTCTTTGACTTTCTTTTTGAGTGAATGTTTTTCTTGAGTGCAGAATATCGTTGGATCTTCTTTCTTGATCTATTCTGTGAGTCTGTTTCTTTTGATTGGTGAATTGATGGTCTAATTTCTTTTTCTTTGGTACTGGGGATCGAACTCATGACCTGACACTTGCCAGGCAGGCGCTTATACTGCTGAGCTAAATCCCCGACCCTGATTGGCAAATTGAGATTATTCACAATAATGGTTATAACAGATAATGTCTTTCTTATGTTATTTTCTTTTTGTTGCTTCACTCTTTCCTGTCTGTTTAATTTATTTTTCTGCCTTCTGGCTTCTTTCTATTGGTGTTCTTGTGATGGTGGTCTTTGTTTTCTCTTTCTAATATATCTTTCAGCGCATTCTGAAGTCCTGGTTTGGTGGTCATGAATTTCCTCAGTTCTTTGTCATGGAAGTCTTATTTCTTCAATTTTGAAAGATTGTTTTGCAGGTTACAACAACCTGGGTTGGAGGTTGTTTTCTTTTGGGTCTTAAAATACTTCGCTCCCTGTTCTCAATTTGAGGGTATTGTGTTGAGAAATCTGATGTGATTCTGATAAGCTTTCCTTTCCAAGTGATTTGTTCCCTTTGTCTAACTGCTTTTAGGATTCTGTTCTTTTGATGATTTTCTGGAATCTTGATTATTACAATTCTTGATGTAGATTTATTTTGGTCATGACTCTTTGGAGTTTCTTTCATTTCTTTCCTATGTTGGGCATTTATGATTTCCATCATTTTCTAAGCTCTTCTATGTGTGTGTGTGTGTGTGTGTGTGTGTGTATGTGTGTGTCTAGTATCTTTCATTTTGAGTGTCATTTTTTAATAACTTTTTCCATTTGTTTTTTCACTTCTGTTGCTATCATTTTAGAAAGGCCAAGTGTGTGGCTTATGATTTTCTGTATCTTGTGCTTCTGGCTTGTCCTGGGTTTGCTAGTGGTCTGGGGTTGCATTTTACTTGTGCATCTTGTTATTTGCTATTTTATTTTGTTTTCTGTGTTAATGCTTATTGATTTCTTATGGCAGATAGCTTCATTGCAAGTATCTAGTGTTTCCTAGGAGATGTCTGTTCTTCAGGGATGTATTCTAGATATAGGTGGTTCTTTATGTCTGTCCCATTTATTAAGCATGTAGGTTTGATACTTGATTCAGAATCCAGTCTGTTCATCTGAAACTATGGTGATGACTCACTCTATGCGAGTTTATCACATATGAGGGAGAAAAACTGATTATAACATGTATAACATCCTGGGTAAAGTAGTATAGTTAGCAATAACAATAGTATCAAACACAACCTAGTGACTGATAAACTATGGTATCTTTTAATCTGATACTCTTTCCTCTTAGGAGGAAATTCTGCAGTTAGTATAGCAAAATCCTACATATTCTGTGTACTTGTATGCAATAATTTCCCCTGTGTTAGAATGATTGTTACCCCGTTGTGTGGATGGAGAGGGTTGTTAATAGGGTTAAGGGGACAAAAGTGAGATGAATGAGGTCAAATATAGTAGAAGCAAAGCAGGAGGGCAGAAGATGTTCACTCAAGTTTTGGGAACCTGGAGGATACAAGAGAGAAAGAATGAAAGAGAAAGGAAAGGATTTATTCTCTGTGTAGAGCTGATTTGGTCTCTGGATCTGTGGGCTGGAACTGGTGTTCTGTTGCTGGAGTTCTCCAGAGCTCTTTTTTATAGAATGGTGGCCCTGCCCACTTCTATTCTGAGTGTCTGTGTGCCAAAGCACATTGTTGGTTCACCTGACTTTACAACTGCTGGCTTCTCACTGCTGCTTCAGACTTTTCCACACTGCTGGTCTCAGATGGGCCTGCATGTACACCTGTGCCTGTGCCTGGTTCTGCTGGTCACATCTGTGTGTCCCTGCCAGGACCTCATCTATTCTCACTGGTCCCACCTGCGGGTGTGTCTGTTTGACTTCTTATAGGTTGCCATTCTTTCTGGAGTGAGATGGAATCTTAACGTTTTAATTTGCATTTATTTAATGGCCAGAGATAGCATTTCTTCATATATTTGTTCACCATTTGCATTTCTTCCTCTGTGAAGTGTCAGTTCATTTCTTGACTGGGTCTTTAATTTTAGGTGGTTTAATTTTTTTGAGTTATTTACATATTCTAGATATTATTCCTCTATCTGAAGAGCAACTGGCAGAAATTTTTTTCTGTTCTGTAGGTTGTCTCTTTAGTAATTGATTTTATTGCTGTACAGAAGCTTTTTATCTGATATAATCCCATTTACTGGCATTTGTTGTACAATTAAGGTTTTGTTTATAAATCTGTTTATACCTTTGTCATCAAGTGTTTTATCTATTTTATCTTGCAATAGGTTTAAAGTTTTTGTTTTAATGTTTAGATCTTTGATCCATTTTGATCTTAAATTTAGTATATGGTGAGAGATAAGGGTCCATTTTCAATCTTCTGCAAAAAGATAACCAATTTCCCAGCACCACTTGCTCAATAGGGTATATTTCCTCCAACATTGCTTTTGGCCCTTGTCAAAGATCAAATAGCTTATAACAGTTAACTGATTGTGTCATTTTGAATAAGAAACACCCAGTAAACTGGATTAGCATACTTTGGCATGGCTGAGGGTACTTTTTGAAGACAGAAAACCCACTTTGGGTGGACTTATTGCCTGAATGATATAAAAGGGAAATGAAGAAGCAAAGCTCACTTTTATTTTTTTGGAGAAGCTCCAGTGGTCACCTTCACTTTGGATATCATATCCTAGCTTCTAACACAGACTCTTAAGCCTTTTAGTTGAGACTCTTCAGCCTCCAGTACAGCCTTTTCAGTGTTGGTGCAGATCCTTCAACCTCGTGATATAGACTCACATACTGAGAGCATACTATACTGAGAGCTTCAGGCCTTTGAGTGAATTCTTCATATGTCCAGCATGCAGGCAGACATATTGCAGTCTTCCACACCTGACTCTGTGGCAGCCATTGTAAGCCAATCTTGTAAATGCTTATATATTTGTAGATTTTTTTGTACTGGAAATTGAATTCAGGACTTCACACTTGCCAGGTAGTCACTGTGCTACTGAGCCATATCCCTGCCCTATATTTGTATATCTTATATTAAATCTGTTTCTTCAGTAAGCACTGAGTAATACAAGCTGAATGTTTTTGGGGAGCTTTCTGTGTCCTCTGTTCTGTTCAGTTGATCCACATGCCAGCTTTTGTTCTGGTACCATGGCATTTTTATCACTATTGTTTTGTAGTATAGCTTGAAGTAGGTATTGCAAGGCCTCCTGCTTTGCTCTTATTGCCCAAAATTGCTTTTGCTATTCTGCATCTCTTCTGGTTCCATATAAATTTTATGATTGTTTTCTCTAGTTCTATAAACTGTGTGCTTTCTATTTTGATTGGGACTGCATTGAATCTGTATAACATTTTTTGGGTGTATGGACATTTTGACAATATTGGTTCTGCTTATCCAGGAGCAAGAGGTAGCTTTCCATTTTCTGATATTCCCTTCAGTCTTCTTTTTCAGAGTACTGTATTTTTCTTTGTAGAGTTCTTTCACTTTCTTGGTTAGATAAATTCCTAAGCGTTTCATTTTTCTTGAATGTACTGCAAATGGTATTGTTTTTATATTTTCCTTCTCATTGAGTTCATTTTTGGTGTATACAAATACTAACAATTTTTGTGTGTTGATCTTTTTTCCTGCTGTGTGCTGAAGTTTGTTATTAATTATAAGAGATTTTTGGTGTAGTTCTTTTGATATTCTGTGTAGGATATGATATCATTTTCAAATACTGATAATTCAAGTTCTCTCTTTCCTTTATGTATCCCTTTTATTTCTTTCTCTTTCCTAATTGCTATGGCTAATGTTTCAAATACTAGGTTGAATAGGAGAGGTGATAGTGGACATGCCTGATTTTAGGGAAAATGTTTTTAGTTTTTTCCCATTTAGTATGATGTTGGTTGTTGGTTTATCATAAATAGCTTTTACCATATTCAGGTATGGTCTTTCTGTACATGTCTTATTCAGGTATCTTTATCATGAAGTGGTGTTTGATTTTCTTGAAAGCCTTTTCTCATATGTTGATATAATCATGTGGTTTTTGTCTTTAATTTTGTATTTATGATGTATTACATTTTTTGACTTGCATGTGTTGAACCATTCTTACAACTCTGGGATGAAACCTACTTGATCATGATATATGATCTTTTTGATGCACTACATTCCATTTGGTGATATCTTGTTGAAGATTTTTGCAGCTATTTTCATTAAGGAAATTGGTCTATGGTTTTCTTTTTTAGTTGGGTCTTTAGTTTTAGGATCAGGGTGATACTGGCTTCCATAAGTGAATTTGGGAGTGCTCCAACTCTTTCCATTTCTTTGAGGAGTACAAATGATATAACATCTGTTAATGTTTTGTAGAATTTACCAGTAAATCCATCAGGTCCCAGGCTGTTTATATTCTTTATTACTGTGTCAGTTTTATTGCTTGTTAATTGGATTGTTAAGCATATTTATATCTTCTTGTATTAATTGGTAATTTGTCTGCATCCAGGAGTCTGACCACATCTTCAAAATTTGCTAATATGTTGGAATATAATTTTTCAAAGTAGTTACTATCTTCTGGATTTCAACAGTGTTTCTGGTGATTTCACCTTTTTAATTTGTAATTGCATTGATGTATGTCTTTTTTCTCTTTGGTAATTCTGGGTAAGGACTTAACTGTTTATTTTTTCAAAGAAACAGCTTTTTTATTGATTGATTGATAACATTTCTCATAAGCTTATTTACTTGGGCTTGTTCTGTCTTCCTAATATGAACATTGATTGTGATGAATTTTCCTTCAAACTGCTATCTTAGTGTCACAGAGAATTCAATGAGTTGTACAGTCATTGTCATTAACTTGTAGAAATGTTTAAATATCTTTTTTGGTTTCTTCTGCACTCGTTGGTTGTTTAGGATTATATTGTTAATTTTCCAGGGGCTTTTACCTTTTATGAAATTCCTTCAGTTGTTGATTTACATTTTTGTTTCACAGTGGTTTGATAGTATGCATGGGGCAATTTCAATTCTTGTATCTTTACTTAAGCAGGCTTTGTGGACTAGTGTGTGATCTGTTTTGGAAAAAGTACAATGTGCTGCTGTTGTAATACCCTGTAAATATTTGTTAAATTCTTATGTTCCAAGGATGTGGTTTAGCTCTGATACTTCTTCATTGAGTTTATATTTAGGTGATGTTTCTCTACAAAAGTTGGGTGTTAAAATCCCCTAGGATGAGGGCTGGAGATTTAGCTCAGCAGCATAAGTGCCTGCCTGGCAAGTGCAGGGTTTGTCTCAGGTACACAAAACAAACAAACAAACAAACAAACAAACCCTACTATGATTGTGTTACATTTTATTTGATCTTTTTTGTTCTGCAGTTTTTGTTTTATGAAGATATGTGTTTCAGTATTCAGTGCCATGTAAGTTTATCAGTGCTATCTCTTCTTGTTTCCTTAACCACTTACAACAGATTTCCCAGTGTCACTTCAGCAGTGCATTTGTTTATGTGCTGACTACCCTGAGCATCACTCATGAGGTTGTCATTGCAACCAGTTGATTCTTGTATTGAATAAATGTAATAAAATTGTTTTTTTGTATTTCCTGTTTTATTATGTTACAACAATTAACAAAAAATATAAAACTTTTGGCCAATTTGTATTTAAATAATAGGACTGTTAAATGATTAACTAGTATGTAATGACCTTCTTTGTCTCTTCTAATCAGTTTTAGCTTGAAGTTCACCATGTGTGATACTGGAATTGCTATACTTGTTTGTTTTCAGTATCCTGGGGTATGAAATACTGTTTTCCACCCAAAGATTTGCCTTGATGAACTTCATTGATTGTCATAATTGTTTGATGTTCTATTAGTGTCACTTATTTGTACATTGGTACCTTTGTTTCATGAACACTTTTGTTTGTGAATAGTTTGTTTTGCCAAAAGAAATGTTTGGCAAAATTTTATCTTTTGTTTCCAAATTCTGCATCAGGTATCAAACATGACTGCAAGAATATTTCCTATAATTGTAGAACCAGTTAAGTTCATAAACTAAAATTCCACTGTATTTTAAACTCTTTTCTTATATTTGGTAAATTTATTTCTACAATAAGTCCCCAACTTATGAACATTATGGTTACAACCTTTCACAGCTATGAACAGACCTCACATTTGGTTTTTTAAATATTGTACATTACGAATGTTTGTATCTTGAATATTTATGAATTTGAGACTTAACTGTTCTGTGTTAAACATGTAAAAAGTTTGTTGGACTTATGAAGGAATCTGACTTACATTCTTCCAGAATGGAACTCTTTCATAAATTGAAGACTTACTGTATTATTTCTGCAAGCATGTTAATAAATCCATCTGTGTTAACTTCTAGTTTGTCTCTAACTCTACTTAGCCTTAGATTGATTTTCTTATTGTTATCTAGTATCTTGGATAATCTTTTCTTGTTCTTTTACTGTCTTTGTGGCTTCTTTGAGTACTTCATTGTAATTCACTATTTTGTCCTCAATTTCAAATATATTGTCTTCACATTGGTCATTTCTGTGATTTACAAATTCTTTATAGTTTTTTTATTTCAAGTATTTCTGTGTGATTTCAAGGATTCTGTATCCTTGTTGAATCTAACATTCAAATTTTGAACTGTTTGTTTATCTTATCCAGTATTTTTAACTTATTTCCATGTAACTCACTGTGGGCATATTGAGTGAAATTGCTTTGAACTTTTGGTTCATTTCCTTTTTAAACTCATCTAGTGTCTTATAAAGACCTCTCTCTTTTTTTGCAGAGTACTTTTTGCATTCTAATTCAGTGCTTAGATTCTATCCCTGGAGAACAATTCGTTCCTAAGACTTAAATTCTAAATAGTGTTCAATCCATGAATAAACCCAAACCATTCTACATAGGTAGAAGAATAATGTAAATTTGCTTATTTTCCTGTGGCTAATTATGTTCCAATTGAATTAATTGAATGACAGGGTGAAACATATTATGGATGCTAGTGTTGTTGCAATTTTAAACCCAGTGACAACATAGTCTTACCTATTATTTCTTGGTTTGAAAAGGAGTCATTTGGTGCACATTAATTCAGAAGGTACCTACTTGTACAACTTAGTGAAATGGCTCTGAAAAAATAGATTAAATAATAAGAACAGGAAATTCAGAGCTAAACGTATTTTTGAACAGGTGAATATAATTTTAAATTTATAGTTCAACCAAAAAACCCAAGAACAGTGTACAAATAAAGATGGTTTCAGAGTTCTAAACTCAGAATTAAAGATAGTAAAAAAAAAGTTAAAATCCTAGCAAGGAGATCATGAGGAGCAGACACCGTGAGCTGTTGGTTTTCTGTGGAGATTTTCCATCTGTGCTTATGATCAGAATTGGCTGATTGCATGAACAGTATAGATAGTACAAAGCCAGGAATCCTAGAGTTTAGTTGTTCTGTGCTAGCCTAAGGCTTAACATATGGGAGTTTGGAAAACAGATGAAGTAGGAGGCTCTTGAAAGAGAGTGACTCTAATTTGGAGATAATTACTGTGATGTTTAATCAATTAAAACTGAAAGAATAATTTTGCATCTCTGATTATATTTTAAAACTCTGGAAACATTTTTGCTAACAACCCCCACCCTCCCACCCCTGTTCTTCTCTTTCTCTTCTTTCTTCTCCTTCCTTTCTCCTCCTTCATCTCTTTTTTCTCTCTTCCCTTCTCTTCCTCTATAACTGACAAAATGGTTGGATCCACATTATTTTCTAATCACACTTTCAGTTGTTTGGTATTAAAGAAATACTTTATTTTGACATAAACAAATATATTTGTATGTTATAACATGGGGAGAGAAATTTGAAAGGCATTCTCTTTCTATAGTTCAGCATTTTTTGACACTTTTGTCTCTTAAAATCCCATTACATTGCAGCTTCTCTAGTTTGAGAACTGTAAAACTTCATTAGTCCATGCTCTGGTTTTATTTCATGGCAGCTTTCCCAAACAGTGGCATCTGGAAGATTGGATAATTTTCTGGCCTAGTCACAATTTTAAATATCTTGAATTTTATTTCCTAGAAATAAGCTTCTTCATCTGAAACATTTCCAAGCATAGTTTAAGAATCATGTTCCTCACTTTTTCTTGTTATCCTCATGGGAAGTAGTCAAAACTAGTAATTGTTTTAATTACTTTTCTCATTGCTGAGATAAAATACCTGTCATCCCAAGTTAAAGGAGAAAAGATTTATTTAGCTCATAGTTTGAGGTTTCAGTCCATAATCACCTGGATCCAAGGAAGGGTGGCTCATGGCAGAGGCGCAACAATTTATGGCAGCAGAAGACACCAAAAGCAAGAGAAGGAGAGGGAGAACAAGCCTCTTTCTATGCCTTATATTGTAAGCAGGCTACCCACCCTAGTGCAGGTGTAGCACTTACACTTTTAATCCCACCATTGTACCATGAATCAATCACAAACTAGCTTCAGCCACCTCTGAAAAACATGCTCACCATAACTTCATGAAGCTTTCCATGGGTGGGGGGACACTTCTAGATACGAACCATAATACACATGGTACAAAAGTGGTTTAGACTATCAGTACAATTCATTGTTTGAAATTGGCCACTCAAATTCTCAAGATAAAGGAATGACTGGAGCAAGTGTGCTCACTTCTTATATCTAGTCATATATCTTGCTCTAGTAACCAGAGATGGCCTATTCATCAAGTATGGCAGGATCTGCCGGAGCAACACCCCTCTCCTGGTTTACCAGAGTCTGACTCACATTCAGATTCTCTGCATTTACTAGGGTTCCAAAAAACAGCAGGCTTATCTTTGTATCAGTTAAATGTATTCCTTTTCTTACATGATTTAGTGTTTTTTCTTTGTTAACTTTAAATAAATACTAAGGATTGAAGATTTATGTGGAATCAGAGCTTTGAATATGTAACAGTATGTAGTGAATAGTGATTGGAGATTTAAATATCCCTGGTTTAAATTCTCTTTTTTTTTTTTAAAGAGAAGATAGAAATAACATAAAAATCAAGAAACAAATTAAAAAAAAAAACAGCAGCAAAAGCAAAATGATAACAACAATGAAGAACAACAATAGCTATATAGGTTTTCAAAACAAGATAATAGGAATTTAACAATGGTTGTTATATTGCATATTATCATTTTCCAAATAGTTCCTCCAGATACCAAACAAATACAGGAATAAAACAAAAACAGTAAAACAATACAAAACAAAACAAAACAGAACATTGGAGACAAGACAGAAGGAAATCCCCCACAGTTGCTATAATGCACATTGTTGTCCTCCAAATAGATGCTCAGACCACCAACCTTAGGTCCACAAAGTCAAACAACACAAACATATCATATCAACATGACTTCCTCCTGAATCAGCACATTGTTTATGGGGTGGTTTGCTCTTCTTGTCTCCCAGCCTGCGTACCAGCTGGGTCACAGGAAGGTATAGTTTGGCTTCTTGATGCTCTTCCCGTTCCCCATGGTGGCTGCCCCTGGCTCAAGGGAAGGCATGGTTTGGCTTCTTGATTCTCTTACTGTTTCCCTGGCTGTCTCTGGCTCTCCAGGGTTTAAATTTTATCTAAGTCTCTCATGTGCTGTGTGACTTTGGTAGAGATTTGTAATTTCTAAGAGTCTTAGATACTCTATCTACAAAATTGAAAAGATAAAACCTTTCTGGTAAACTTAATGGGCAAATTACGTTGTTATTTTGGGGTTGTTTTTTTTTTTTTTGTTTTGTTTTCTTTTGGTACTGGGGATCAAACTCACAACTGCGGGCTTGCAAGGCAGGTGCTTATGCTGCTAAGCTAAATCCCCAGCTCCCAAATTACATTGTTTATATAAAACAATAGAGGGACTATAAAAATAGCCCCATACTCTGCATGCTGACTCTAATACATGGGCACCATTAGCTTCCCTGTGCCTTTCAGGGATGATGGTACTTACCTTGCAAATTATCATTTAAGTTAGTATTTACATATTTTTGGGGCTTTCCCTTCACTCACAAGCTGAGCCTACATTGGCAATAAACTGTGATTCTTGCTTTTTACTGAAGTCAATTGCTTCTTGCTTTCTATGTGACTATTTTAAAGAGCTAGTCAGCTGTTGTGCACAGTTCACTTGCATATTGCTCATAACTTGAGAAGTCAACTGCCATCTTAGCATTCTGATGATATACTAATTTTTCTGACCTTCAAATTGGCATTTATAAAAGATGTTTTAGGGAAAGATATAAGAGTCAGAAATAATCCATGATTGGAGAGAAATACCAATAGGAAACACGAAGCTTTAGTGTTCATGGACTGGTGTTAGAGGCACAGATATTTTGAGAGTCAGATTGTCAAATCAAAATTCTCCATGATTTCACTGAAATGTCTCATATAATTACATCCTTTATCTTTACCTATGAGTCACACAGTTAGACTTAACTCATTATGTTTATGATATTAAATGAAAATAAGCAGCCTACTATTTAATTTTGTAAAATAGAGAGTAGATTTTGATCATGATTATATCGTTACATATTTGGCAACATGAGTGCTTTGGCATCTATTTTTCTATTTTATCTTCATTGTATTCCAGAAGATAGGCAGCAATGATTGCTTTTTTCCTGTCTTTGTTTTTTAGATAAGGAAATTACAAGATTTGAAGTATCAGAGCCAACCTGAAGAAGGTAGACTTTGTCTAGCTTAGTAGACAGAATGGAACTAAAATCTGTGTATCTTGTTTTAACTTACAAGTTTCCATTTTAAGACATGTAGATTTAATTAAAATGAACAAATTCATAGTACTTCTTATTCATTGTTGAACCAACCATTGTGAGATGTTTCTTTTGGATGTTATTACTATTAAGTACAGATGAACAGCTTCTTTTAATCTCTTCATTCTATACATTTATATAGCAAACAAGGTGGGACTTGTTTTTTATTTATTTTTTTGAGAATGTATGACTATATTATAACAATTTGCTCCACATAAAAACACAGCATTTTTACATGTCTGTGAGCTGAATAAAATGCAGATGGATGCAATTTAGATAAATTCCAGTAAAATAGACACTTGAAAGAATTCAAGCCTAAAGACTTTCCCTGAAAAAGTAGCTTTTGTATTATTACTACTTTGAGTATCTTTTGAGTGTGATTACTATTCAGCATAATGCAACAATTTCAATGATTTAACTTTCTAAATTTGTATTTCTAAATTTGTATTACTAAATTACTCCTTTTTCAGATTAATGTGTAGCTGTATTTCTTTTTTTATTTAAAGAGAAAAAACAGTAAAAAGTGTAGAAATAATAAAGAATTTCAAAAAACAATTAATGCTAAGAAATTCTACCTGTGACTTCGAAGACTTCTACCTACCTTTAGATTTAGTGATTTAGTGATTCTGTTTTAATATTTAGATCCTTCTGTTTTAATATTGAGATGCTTGATCCATCTTGATTTTAGTTTAGTGCATGGTGATAGGCATTGGTCTGTCTAGTTTCAGTCTTCGGCATGTTGAGAGCCAATTTTTCCAACACCATTTATTAAAGAGGCTATCCTTCCAGTGAACATGTTTAGCCCCTAGATGAAATATCAGGTGGCTGAGTGTCTTTGTAATTGTGTTTGCATCTTCTAATCTGTTCCACTGATCCTCAGATCTTTGTCTTTGCCGGTACCATGCTGATTGTATCGCAGTAGCTTTGTAGTATAGTTTCAAATCAGGAATTGAGATACCTCCTGTCTTGCCTTTGTTGCCCAGAATTGCCTTTGCTATTGTAGGTTTCTTCTGTTTCCAGCTGAATTTTAGGAATGTTTTCTTTAGATCTGTAAGGTATGTTAATGGTATTTTGATTGGGATTGCATTAAATCTGTGTAACAGTTTGGGGAGTATGGCCATTTTCACAATGTTGGTTTTTCCTGGCCAAGAGCAAGGAATATCTTTCCATTTTCTAATATCCTCTTCAGTCTCCTTTTTTAGAGTAGTATAATTTTCAGCATATAGGTCTTTTACATTCTTGGTTAGGTTGATTCCTAAGTATTTCATTTTTTAAGATGCTATTGTAAAGGGCAATATTTCCATAATTTCTCTCTCAGTGAGTTTTTTGTTTGTGTACAGGAATGCTATTGATTTTTGAGCATTGACTTTGTATCCAGCTACACTGCTGAATTTGTTTATTACCTGTAGTAGTCTTTTAATGGAGCTTTTTTTGTGTCTTCTATATAGAGTATCATGTCATCTGCAAATAGTGATAATTTAACTTCTTCTTTTGCTATCTTTATTCCTTTTATTTCTCTCTCTTGTTTGATT
Organism: Hydrochoerus hydrochaeris; assembly: GCA_004027455.1. Taxonomy (NCBI): domain Eukaryota; kingdom Metazoa; phylum Chordata; class Mammalia; order Rodentia; family Hydrochaeridae; genus Hydrochoerus; species Hydrochoerus hydrochaeris. The sequence goes on along the minus strand of PVLA01010879.1, from coordinate 18,343 downwards.
GCTCTGGCTAATATTTCCAGAACTATACTGAATAGGTGTGGTGATATTGGAAATCCTTGTCTTGTTCCTGATTTTAGAGTGAAGGCTTTCAGTTTTTGTCCATTTAGTATAATGTTGGATATTAGTTTGTCGTAGATGGCCTTTATAAGGTTGAGGTACATATTGTGTATTCCAAGTTTCTGAAGGGTTTTTATCATGAACAGGTGTTGGACTTTATTGAAAGATTTTTCTGCATCTATTGAGATGACCATGTGGTTTTTCTTTTTGGCTCTTTTGATGTGGTGTATTACATTTATTGATTTGCATATGTTGAACCATCCCTGCATTCCTGGAATAAATCACACTTGGTCGTGATGTATAATCTTCTTGATGATTTGTTGCATTTTATTTGCTAGTATTTTATTGAGAATTTTGCATCAATGTTCATTAGTGAGATTGGTCTATAGTTCTCCTTTTTGGCTGGGTCTTTCTCTGGTTTTGGTATCAAAGTAATACTTGCCTCCAGGAATGATTTAGGAAGGATTGCTTTCTTTTCAATTTCAGTGAAGAGTTTAAGGAGTACTGGCATAAAATCTTCTCTAAATTTCTTATAGAATTCACCCATGAATTCTACAAGAAATCTGGGCTTTTCTTTGTTCATAAGATTTTAATCACATTTTCAATTTCAATAGCTGATACTGGGTTGTTCAAAATTGCTATATCTTCTTGATTGAGCTTTGGTAATTCATATGTTCCCAGAAATCTGTCCATTTCCTCTGTGTTTTCCATCCTATGTGAGTAGAGGTTTTCAAAGTAGGTATTCATGATATTTTGAATTTCAGTGGGATCTGTGGTAATTTCCTTCTTTTCAGTTATTGAACCAATTTGGGTTTTTTTCTTTCTTTTTCTTGTTAAGGTAAGCCAGAGATTTATCAATTTTGTTTATACTTGCAAAAAACCCAGCTTTTTGATTCATTAATTATTTGTATTTTTTTTTAGTTTCAATTGCATTAATTTCTGCTCTGATCTTTACAATTTCCTCTCTTCTATGAGCTTTGGGTTTGATTGGCTCTTCTTTTTCTAGAAGCTTGAAACATAGCATTAGGTTGTTTATTTGTACTCGTTCTGTTTTCTTTTTTCTTTCTTTCTTTTTTTTTTCTTGTGCTGGAGATTGAACTCATGACCTCATACTTGACACTCAGGTGCCTACACCACTGAGCTGAATCCCCAGCCCTCGTTCTGTTTTCTTGATATGACAATTTATTGCTATATATTTCCCTCTTAGGACTGATTTCATTGCATTCCACAGATTATGGTATGTTGTTTCCATATTCTCATTGATTTGGAAGTATTGTGTTATTTCTTCTTTAATTTCATCTATAACCCACTGGTTGTTTAGAAGGTTGTTATTGAATTTCCATGTATTTGTGCAGGTTCTGCAATTTCTTTTGCCATTAATTTCCAATTTCAGTGAACTATGGTCAGATAATATGCATGGGATATTTTCAATCCCTTTGTATTTAGTTAAGATGTTTTATAGGTTATTATATGATCTATTTTGGAGATTGTGCCATGTGTAGCTGAGAAGAATGTATATTCTGATGTGGTTGGGTGGAATACTCTGTAAACATCTACTAAGTCCATTTGCTCACAGGTATGGTTCAGTTCTGTTATTTATTTGCTTTTTGTCCACTTGATCTATCTCTTTGTGACAATGGGGTATTAAGGTCCACTGTTATTCTTGTATATTTGGTTTTTCATGTCCATTATTATTCATCTTATATAGTTGGGTGCTGCTGTATTTGGTGCATATATATTTATAATTGTTAGTTCTTCCTCTTCAATTTTTCCACTAATGAGTATGTAGTGACCTTCTTTATCTCTTTTAATCATTTTAGGTTTGAAGTTCATATTGTCAGCAAATAGAATAGTTACCCCTGCTTTTTTCTGGATTCCTATTGCATGGAATGCTGTTTTCCATCCTTTGACTTTTAATGTATGAGTTTTCTTTTCAGTCATATGTGTTTCTTATATACAGTATATTGTGGGATTCTGTTGCTTGATCCATTCTGTCATCCTATTTCTTTTGATATTTGAATTGAGGCCATTTACATTTATGGATGATATGTACTGGCTCGACTTTACCATGTTATGTTCCAGTTGTTTGTTTTCTGCTTTTTCTCCTTGTTTTATTGCTTGGCCTACCTGGTGGTTTCTTTCTGTTGTTTTTCTGGGGGTTTTGGTCATTTTTATCTCTAGTATGTCTTTCATTACTCTTTCTAGGGTTGGTTTGCTGGACATAAATTTCTTCAGTTGTTCTTTATCATGGAAGTATTTTATTTCTCCATTAAATTTGAAAGAAAGTTTTGCTGGGTACATCAGTCTGGGTTGAAAGTTGTTTTGCTTCAGGGCTTGAAACACCTCACTCCAAGTTTATCTTGACTTCAGGGTTTATGCTGAAAAGTCTGCTGTGATTCTAATGGGTTTTCCTTGATAGGTGAGTTGTGTCTTTTCTCTAACAGCTTTTAATATTCTGTTTTTATGTCATGCATCTGGGATCTTAATTATTATATGTCTGGGTGTAGATTTATATTGGTTGTGACTGTTTGGCATTCTGTATGCCTCACTTATCTGCATATCAGATTTTTTCCCCCATGTTTGGGATATTTTCTGCTATTCTGTGAATAATTTACCTATGTCATTTATGTTACTCCTGCATCTTCACTGATGCCTATTCGTCTTATATTGTTTCTCTTGGCATCATCTTGAAGCTGCTGGATTGTCATTTCATGCTGCTTTGTTATTTTTTAAAAGTTTTAGCTTTCATGATTGCTAATTGCGATCCTGCCCTCAAGGTCCAAAATTCTATCCTCAGCTTCATTTAAATGGTTCTTCCAGCTTTCAAAAGAATTTTTTGTTTCTTGGATATCTCTTTCAATTTGTTTCATGGATTCTACTTGTTTTCTCTATTGTTCACTCAAAGTTTCAATCAATTTCCCATGCTCCTGTATTTTTTTTTTTATCTATTTCTTCATTAGCTGTGCTTAGCAACTCCTTTACTAAGGTTGTTACTTCTGTATTTACATGGGAGATTACTTCTAATTTTATTTCCTATATAGCCTGATGGATTTGTCTTTTTATTTCACTTCCTGTCTTTTCAGAGATTTCTGGTATGTGACTTTTAAAGCCCTGTATTTCAATGTCTCTTTTACTTACTCCTGATGAACTGGATGTTTGAGTTTGGATTTTGCTTTTTCATTTTTTCATTTTTACCTTTCAGGCTAATATTTGGTCTTTCATTCCCACTAATCTCACCTATTGGTAGTGTGTATCCTAGGAACCTACTGTGTGATTGATGTTTGTCCAACTACTGGGTGCCACAATGAAGAAGTGGGCCAGTCACCTGAATTCCTCCTGCAGGGCCTGTTGATGAATGGTATATTCTTATTAGGCTTACAAATCTAGGAGTATTGATGTAAATCAGCCCTTAGTTCCTGCTGTTACTATATCTGCAGATTGTTCCATGACACCAGATTTCCCTGTCTGTAGTGTTTGTCTCAGTTAGGACCCTACTGTGTCACTGTGTGTCTCATAAGCCCTTTTAATTTTCTCCAAGTTGGGAGAGGCCTTATTGGAAGCCTCCTCAACCTACCTCATGTTTTCTATGTGGAGGAAGGACTCACCTTGTGTAGCTATATTTCTTAAGCCCTCATGATTTTAAAATGTTTTGTATCACTCTATTTTACATGATGCAAGAGTGAAAACTACCTACAGAAGTTTGGCATGTGTGGAACATCTGAACCTCCCATTGCTTTTAGTGTTAATTTATGGTTCTTTTTCCTTTATGAAATTCTCAAAATGGCTGTATGGATAGCACACTGATATAGACTTAACAGAAGAAAGTTTGAAGACTGTACTGTTTGTACCTGGCAATGTTCTAACTTCAAGTGCACCATCTTGGTGTGTGCATTTGTAGACTGCAATCATGAAAGGCATAGAGTACTGCCTTGCCTGCTGATGATATAACCAAACAGAGAAAAGATATCATTTTAAGATCAGTTGAGGAGCAAAGAGACCAGATTCAGCACCTTTCCCTAGCTAGATGCCTTGTACACATAGCCAAGCCTTCCATGACCACAGCTAACCACTACACTCAGCTGGTCACCACTACTACTACTGCTGTTAGCCCCTGGAGGCCATGTTCACAGGCACTTCAGACCTGGCCATCTCAGCCCATTCAACAGAGTGTGGTTGCAGCTGTGTGCCCAGCCAATAGGGCAACCTGGGCAAGGTGGAGGAGAAAGAATGGTGGAGTGCTGCATGGCACATCTCTGACCCACTGTGGGCAAGAGCCTACCTTTTGCCTGAGGCTGAGGGATTTTTTTTTAGGTAATCATTTATTAGACCTGTGGCATTCAGGTAAGTATTTTAAGAAATGTTTATGCTGTTGAATGCCAGCCAGAATACATTAGATATTTTCAGGTTTTCGTTAAAATGTGTTATAACGGATAGATTTTTAAAATATTTTTCCTAACAAGTATTAGAATAATTCTAATTCTTTTTGTTTGTTTATCTTATTAGGTTAATTTAGAAGGAAGGAGTGTTAAATTATTTGAATTATCTAAAGCCACATTTTCCAATTCATAACTTCCATTTTATTCTTTTTCCTATTTTAAAACTTCCTCATACCCTCCTGAATCCTCCTTTTCCTGCCATAGCAATTCTTGATTGGATGTGTTCTTCAGTTTCTGTGATCTCTGTCCAGTCCAGTGTTGCCAGTGGTAGTTTGTCTCCTCTCATAAGATTTAGCTTGTTGGTTCTGTCTTCAGACTAGTCAGGTTAATCATTATACAGGGAATTATACCCAGGGACTTTTGCATACTCAGCAAGTGCTTTACCAGCAAACTATGCCCCCAACCCCTCCTCTTTTTTGAGACAAGGTCTTGATAAGTTGTTTGGGCTGACCTTGAACTCGTGATCTTCCTGAACTTCCCAAATAGCTGGGATTATCAATGTGCACCACTGTATGGGTTCACTCTTATTTTATTATGTTATTCTGCTCATAAGACATATTTGACTTGGTTGTTGCATTGGTTAGGGTTTTCTAGAGGATTTTTTAGATAGACTTACAGGATCAGAGGTGGGATAGCTCCTCAGTCCAAGAAGCTGGAAGCTGTAGAATAAGTGAAAGCAAGGATGCAGGATTAATCCAAGTCTGGGTTGTTAACTCCCTGGAGAGTCACTGGAATGATTCATGTTGAAAGGCTAAAATAACTGGAGTCTCATGTCCACAGGTGATGGCAGTAGTAAATGATACACCCACACAGAATAGAGCTTTACAAACAAAGGCTAGTTTTTTTACTCCTCCTCCTTTCATTTCATCCTCCTTTCATTCCATCCAGGCAACAAAACTATTGTAATGGTGCCATCCACAATCAGGGTGGGTCGTGCCCTTCAGTTTGCCATCCTACGTGCTAGTCGTCTCTGGAAATACTCAATAGACATACACAGAAGTATTTGACTAATTGTCAAGGTGTTTCTTAAGCTAGTCAAATTGACAGTCATGATTAATGGCCACAGTTGTTTTCTCCAGGAAGAAAGAAGCATCTTCAGTTATCCTATGCATTATCTGTTTTTGCACCTGTAGTTTCCCAAAAATGATTCCCAAAGTATGGTGAGCTATAACATTCTAATAAGTAGTATCCTTGTATTTCTGTTGCTTATTACTTCTATGCTTATCAGTGATATCTTCCCAGAAATACCATAGGTAACTTAAGGTCAGCATGTCTGTTCCAGCCTCTGTGCTCTTCCACGTTTCTTGTGTCATCACCTCTAATAAGTATACATATCATCTTATAAGTTTCACCTTTAATAATACATGCATAACTCCTGGTTGTTATTCTGAAGGCACTTTTAGTAGGATATACAATTACTTGTGGGTAGTGCTGAGCATAATGCAAGTGTGAAATATATATTGAAGAAATAGAGTTCTTTTCAGTGAACTCTAAGGGAAATTAGCTGGATAACTATCTTAACTATCTAGTGTATATATAATTTTTCCTCTTCCTTCCTTTATGCTTTCCCCCATCAGTTTCTCTTTTTTTACAAGAAAAAAAGTCAAAGTTATTTAATATAAGTCTTACATAACTCAAAAACCTCCAAAGGAATGGTTAAATATGTATTTTTTTAAAATATGTATTTTTATGCCAGGTTTGACAAGTTGAATGGTGTGGAGAAATATTGGACAGACTGAGAGAAACATGGCAAGCCATTTTGTTCATTTTCTTCTCTGTGACACTTTGTCCTCAACGATAAGGGTGTTTCTTTCTTTCACATATAGGGAGAGTATGTCTCACAGGAGGATCTTAGAACTGGCTCAAGTTGCAATCCATCATACAAAACAAAAAAAAGTGTTTTTTTACCCATTTTTGATAGATGGGTATTTGGGTTATTTCCAAGGATTAGCTATTAAAAATTGTGCTGCTGTAAATATAGGGTACACATACATTGCTGTGATAATGATGTTTTTTAATTCTCAAGGGAAAATATCTAAAAGGGGAATAGCTGGGTCTAATGGGACCTCTAATGCTAGTTTTCTGAGGAATCTCCACAATGATTGCCACAGTGCTTGCAGCAGTATACACTCCTACAAACAGTGGAGAAGGGTTTCTTTTTCACCACAATCCCACCAGCATTTGTTGTTGGTTAATTTCTTTGTGTTAGCCATTCTTTTTGGAGTGAGATGGAATCCCAGTGTTGTTTTAATTTGCAACTCTCGAATGACCAGTGATGTTGAACATAGATTCATGTATTTATTTGTCATTTGTATTTCTTCATCTGAGATGTGTGCATTTAAGTCAGATGCCCATTGTTGGATTGAGTCTTTGCAATGAGTGGTCTGATTTTCTTTATATGTTCTAGGTAAAAGTCCTTTCTATGAGGGACAACTGGCTGTAATGATTTCCCACACTGTAGGTTGTCTTGTTACTGTTACTGATTTTGTTGTTGTTGTGCAAAAGCTTTTTAATGTGGTGAGATCCCATCTGTTGATTCTTAGTATTTCTACAAAGAATCCAGTAGGTCTGGATTTTGTTTATGAAGTCTTTGCCTACATCTCTCCTCAAGATTTCTATCTGATTTGTCTTCTAGTAAATTTTGTTTTTCTGTTTTAATATTTATGTCTTTAATCCATTTTGATTTTAGTTTAGTGCACAGTGATAGACATGGGTCTAGTTTTAGTCTTTGGCATGTGGAAAGCCAGTTTTTCTAGCAGCCTTTATTACAGAGAATATTTTTCTTCTGGTGATTATGTTTGGCCCTTTGTGAAAGATAATAGGGCTGAGTGTGTTTGGAGTTGCGTCTGCATTTTCTGTTCGGTTTCACTGATCCTCAGGTCTGTTTTTTGCCAGTACCGTGATGATTTTATCACAGTAGCTTTTTAGTATGATTTCAGGTCAGGTATTATCAATACCTCCTGATTTGTCTTTATTGGCCAGAACTGCTTTTGTTATGCCAGGCTCTTCTGGTTCCAAATGAATCTTAGAAATGTTTTCTCTAGTTCTGTGACATATGCTAATGGTATTTTAATTAGAATTGCATTAAATCTGTGTAACATTTTTAGGAGTAGGATCATTTTTGCTATGTTGGTTCTATCCATGAGCAAGGGCTATCTTTCCATTTTCTAATATCCTCTTTGATCTCTTTTTTCGCAATCATTTTCAATATATAGATCTTTTACTTCCTTTGTTAGATTGATTCCTAAGTATTTCATTTTTTGGGATGCTATTGTAAATGGTGTGGTTTCCCTAATTTCTTATTCTATGAGTTTGTTGCTTGTGTACAGGAGTGCTGTTGATTTTTGAGTGTTGACTTTCTATCCAGCCACACTGCTGAATTTGGTCATTCAGTCTCTAAGTCTTTGGTGGAATTTTGGGAGTCTTCTATGTAGAATGTCATGTCATTTGCAAAGAATAGTAATTTAACTTCTTCCTTTCTTGTCCTTATTACTTTTGTTTCTTTCTCTTATCTAATTTCTCTGGCTAATATTTCCAGAACTATATTGAATAAGAATGGTGTCAGGGAACATCGTTCTTCTATTCTTGATTTTACAGTGAAAGCTTTCAATTTTTGACGATTTAGTATGATAATTAGCTGTTGGTTTGTCTTAAATGGCTTTTATCAGATTGAGGTAAAGACCATCTATTCCATTTTTTGTAGTGTTTTTGATGAATGGGTGTTGGACTTCATTAAATGCTTTTTCTGCTTCTTTTGAGATGATCATGTGATTTTTGTGTGTAGAGTTTTTCATGAATGAGTGTTGGACTTTATTAGATGCTTTTTCTGCATCTATTGAGATGGTCATGTGATTTTTGTATTTGGCTCTGTTAATATAGTATATTATATTTATTGTTTTGTATATGTTGAACCATGCCTGCATCCCTAGGATGAATCCCACTTGGGTCATGGTTCATAATCATCTTGATGATTTGCTGCATTCTGTTTGCCAGTATCTTATTGAGAAATTTTATGTCTATTTTTATTAGGAAGATTGGCCTGCAATTTTGTTTTTTTGGTTTGGTGGATTCTGGTTTTAGAATGAGGTAATATACTTGGTTCCAGGAATGACTTTGAAATTATTGCTTCCTTTTCAGTTTCATTAAAGAGTTTCCATGTTAGTGGTGTTAGTTTTTTCCTTGTAAAATTGAACAGTGAATCTGTCAGTGATTGGGATTTTCTTTGTTGATAGGCTTTTAATTGTATTTTCAATTTTCTTGGTTGATATTGTATTATTTAGAATGTTTATGTCATCTTTGTTTAGTTTTGGTAATTTGATTGTGTCTAGGAATCTGTCCATTTGTTCTGTTTTCCATCTTATTAGAATATAGGTTCCCCTAGTGTAAGTATTAATAGTCTTTTGGATTTCTGTGGGAGGTGTTATACTTTCCCATTTTTCATTTCTGTTTGCTTGAATTTGTATTTTTTTCTTTCCTCTTTTTGATGAGGTTGGCTAGTGGTTTATCGATTCTGTCTATTCTTTCAGAGAACATATTTTTTTGGTTCATTGATTCTTTGTATTCTTTTTGTCTCAGTTGTATTAATTTCTGTTCTTATATTTATAATTTCCTACCTTGTATGAGCTTTGGGTGTGATTTGTCCTTCTTTTTCTAAAAATTTGTGTTTTAACATTAAGGTGTTTGTTTGCGCTCATTCTATTTTCCTGACCTGAGAGTTCATTGCTAGAAATTTCCTCTGTAGGAGTGCTTTCCTTGTGTCCCATAAATTTCAGTATGTTGTATCAATGTTATCATTTAATTGTATATATAGTTCAACTGTTTCTTTAATTTTTTTCTGTGGCCCATTGTTTGTTCAGAAGTGGGTTGTTTAATTTCGATGTGTTTATATAGTTTTTGCGATTTCCTTTGTTGTTTTTCAGTTTCATTTTGCTTTGGTCAGATAGCATACCTGTGCTTTCATTCCTCTACATTTAGTTAAAGCACATTTTGTGAACTAATATGTATTCTGGTTTGGAGAACATGCCATGTGCAGCTGAGAAGAATGTGTATTCTGATGTTTTGGAGTGGAATAGTCTATAGATTTATACCAAGTCCATTTGTTCACAGGCTTGGTTTAATTCTGATTTCTTTGTTGATTTTTTGTCTAGTGACATGTCTACTTGTGAAAGTGTGGTGAGTATTAAGATCCCCCACTACAATTGTGTAATTGCGTATTTGTATTATCATGTCTGTTAATATTTGTTTCATGTAGTTGGGTACATTGGTATTTGGTACATATATATTTATGATTGTTATCTCTGCTTTTGGAGTTTTCTCCTAGCAGTATATAGTGACTTTCTTTGTCTCTTTTGATCAGTTTCAGATTTAAGTTTACTTTCTCTGCAAATGGAATAGTAAATCCTGCTTTTTTCTGGGTTCTTGTGGCATGGAGAATTGTTTTCAATCCATTTGAGTTTTAAACTATGAATTTTGATTTTGGTTATATGTGTTTCTTGAATGCTGCGTATTGTTGAATCTTGGTTTCTTGATCCATTGTGCCAATCTGTTTCTTTTGGTTAGTGAGTTTAGACCATTGATATTGGGTATAACTGGTATGTATTGGTATATCTTTTTCATGCTATTTTCCTGTTGTTGGCTCCCTGTCTTTTTCCTCTATTTAATTGTTTTCCCTTCCTTTTGGCTTTTTTCTGTTGGTGTTCTTTTGTTTGTGGTCTTTATTATGTCTTTATAATATATCCTCCAGAATTGCATTAAATCTATATAACAATTTTGGAAGTATGGTCCTTTTCACTGTGATGTTTCTTTGTATCCATAAGCAGGGGATATCTTTCTATTTTCTGAGGGCACCCAGGGCTCAGTGCCATAGGGGAGCTGCTTATTTTCTGATGTCTTCTTTGATTTCCTTTTCAGAGTACTATAATTTTCAACATATAAGTCTTACTTCCTTTCTTAGATTGATTCTTTTTGGGATGCTATTGTGAAGGGTGTGGTTCCTCTAATTTTTCTCTCAGAAAGTTTGTGTACAGGGTTACTACTGATTTTTGAGTGTTGACTTTGTATCAAGCTACACTACTGAATTTCCTTTTTAAATCTATTAGTCTTTCGATGGAGTTTTTGAGGTCTTCTATATAGAGCATCAAGTCATCTGCAAATAATGATAATTTAATTTCTTCCTTTCCTATCCATATTCCTTTTATTTATTTATTTATTTATTTATTTATTTATTTATTTTGCTAAGTGCTCCTGATAATGTTTCCAGAACTATATTGAGTAGGAGTGGTGATAGTACATATCCTTGTCTTGTTCCTGATTTTAGAGTGAAAGCTTTCAGTTTTTGTCCTTTTAGTATGATACTGGTTTTTGGTTTTTAGTATGATATTGGTTGATGACTTTTATCAAATTTTGAGGTAATGACCGTCTATTCCAATTTTTGGTAGGATTTTTTAAATGAATGACTGTTGCACTTTGTCAAAAGCTTTTTTAAAAACATCTATTGATTGTGATTTTTGTCTTTCGTTCTGATGATATAGCGTCTTATGTTTATTAATTTGTGTTTCTTGAACCTTCTCTGCATTCCTGGGATTAATCCCACTTGGTTATAGTGTATAATCTTCTTGATGATTTGCTGCCTTTTTTTTTTTTTTTGCAATAACTTACTGAGGATTTTTGCACCTATGTTCATTAGAGAATTTGGCCTGTATTTCCCTTTTATGGCTGGGTCTTTCTCTTAGTAGATATTTTGGATTTGGTTTTGGATTCAGGGTAATACTTGCTTCTAGGAATGGGTCAGTGAGAATTGCTTCCCTTTCAATTTTGTTAAAGAATTTCAGAGGTATTGGTGAAACCTTCTCTAAATTTCTTATAGAATTCAGCAGTGAGTCCACGAGGTCCTAGGATTTTCTTTGTTGCTTAGTTTTTACATACATTTTCCATCTCCTTAACTGATACTGGGTTATTCAGGATTTTTATATCATCTTGTTCCAGCTTTGGTAATTCACATGTATCTAGGAATCTGTCCATTTCTTCCTGATTTCCATCCTGTGAGAGTAAAGATTTTCAAAGTAGATACTTATGATGATCTAAATTTCCATAGGATTTGTAGTGATTTAACCCTTTTTATTCCTCAAGGTGTGAATGTGAATTTTTTCTTCCCTTTTTGTTTGATAAGGTTGGCTAAGAGTTTTATCAGTTTTATGTATTCTTTCAGAAGACCAACTCTTTGACTCATTTTTTCTTTGTTTTGTTTTCTTAGTCTCAATTGCATTAAATTTTGCTCTGATCTTTATATTTCCTTCATAGTATGGGCTTTGGACTTGTCTTGCTATTCTTTTTCTAGAAGACCAAGGTGTAAAATTGGGTTGTTTATTTGTACTCATTCAGTTTTCCTGATGTGAGAATTCACTGTTGTAAATTTCTCTCTGAGGACTGTTTTTATTGCATCTCACAGGTTACAGTATGTTATATCTGCATTTTTGTTTAGTTGTAGATACTGTCTAATTTCTTCTTTAACTTTATCCTTAACCCATTGGTGGTTCACAAGAGTGCTGTTTGATTTCCATATGTTTATGGAGTTCTGCAGGTTTTTTTTGCAATTAATTTCTAATTTCATTATACTGTGAACAAATAACATGCGTGGGATAATTTCAATTCTTTTGCATTACTTAAGCATATTCTAGTATATGGTGTATTACTAGAATGTCCCATGTGCAGCGGAGAAGAATGTGTATTCTGATGTTGCTGGGTGGAACAGTCTGTAAATATCTACTAAGTCCATTTGTTAAAACAGGTTTTGTTCAGTTCTGATATTCCTTTGCTGAGTTTTTGTCTAATTCTACGTGCTTGTGACAATGGAATATTATGGTCCCCTCTTATAATTGTGTTACTGTTATTTACTTTTTATGTATATTAATATTAGTCTTATGCAGTTGGCTGCTTCTATATTTGGTGCATATATGTTTCTGGCTGTTGTATCTTGCTCTTGATATTTTCTCCCAACAAGCATGTAGTGATCTTCTTTTATCTTTTTTAATAATTCTTGATTTGAAGTTCACACCGTCTTGAAACAGGATAGCTACCTCTGCTTTTTTCTGGTTCCCTGTTGCATGGAAGATTGTTTTCCAATCTTTGAGTTTTAGTCTGTAAATTTGTGTTTGAGTTAGATGTGCTTGTTATATACAGGATATTTGGACCTTATTTTTTAATCCATTCTTCCAGTCTGTTTCTTTTAATTGGTGAATTAAGGCCATTTACATTGATGGTTATAACTGATATGTATTGGCTTAGCTTTGTCATCATATTTTCTGTTCTGTTCTCCTTTCCCCTTTGTTTAATTGTTGTCCTACCTGGTTGTTTCTTTCGTTATTATACTGGGAATTGTGGTCATTTTTACCTCTATCTAGAATATCTTTTATTTGTAGGATTGAGTTGGTGGTCATGAAATTCTTTCATTGTTCTATGTCATGGAAGTATCTTATTTCACCACTAGTTTTGAAAGATAGCTTTGCAGGGTACATCAGTCTGGGTTGGATGTTTTTTTCTTTCAGGACTTGGAATACTTCAATACAAGCTCTGTTTGACTTGAGGGCTTGTGTTGAGAAGTGTGTTGTGATTCTGATGGGCTTTCCTTAATGGGTGATCTGTTTATTTTCTCTAACAACTTCAAATATTCTGTTCTTGTGCTGAATTTCTGAATCTTGATTATTATATGTCTTGATGTAGTTTTCTTTTGGTCATGCCCATTTGGGATTCTGTATGCTTCACTTATCTGAATCTGAAAATCTGTCCTTGATTGGGAAGTTTTTTGTCATTACTTTTGTGAAATTTTTGTTTTATGGCATTGGCACTGTCTCCAGCTTTCACATTATGGAAATCAATCTTATATTATTCTTCTTTGCTTTGTCTTATAGCGATTGAATTGATTTTTGATGGTCTCTTGCTATTTTTAAGATATGTTTCTTTTCGTGATCACTTGTTTCAATTCTCCAGAAATTCTGTCCTCTCCTTTCAATCACTGTTGCATATATATTTTTTATTTAAAGAAAACAAAAGCATGTAAATGGTAGTGCTAATACAGAATTTTACAAAAAAGAAAAACAAGAAATCACGATTTGATAAATTACATATTGTCCTCTTAAAAATAGTTGTTCAAGTTACAAAATTAAAGCATACAAAGTAGACAGTCAAACAGTGAGAGTGTAAACAGCTACACATGCATGAATCTCTGCATGTATTTCTATCCTTTCTATATTAGAGGGAAAAACAAAACTTAGCAAGAAAAAACAAAACAAATTCCTATAAAAACATGAAGCCAAAAAGTCATATAAAACCACAGTGCAAGGTGATCTACAGTGATTACTGTGTTGTTTTTTATTATCTTCAATAGAATGTCTATATCATCAGGCATAATTGAATATAGCAGTATAATTGAATATAGCAGTACATAACAGTATTAGTACAAATAAAACATCGTAGACAGTATAAAACTTCAAAGGCAGGTAATAAACAAACCATAGTGGATATTCTAGTGAATCTTGTCATCTTAAGTGCAGTTGCCTATACTCTGACATTTGATACTATCAATCATAACAGATTTGAATAAAATCTTATCAATGCAAAACAGCCATCCAACCAACCAGATTCAATTATGATCAGTCATAGTAAAACAGTGTAGGTTTTACAGAGCTTTAGATTAAGTAAATAAGAAATTAAGGAGGATTAACGTTCTATATCCTGTCATTTTCGGGATTACTGTCAGTGCCCTCAAATCTAGTACAGGTAGAATGACTGGAACAGAATATAATACATTTAAGCAGAGTAGTGTGAGTAATGTGTGTTTTAAATCCTGGTGCACTATTAACAATATAGTGTATCAAGGCCATCTATATTAGAGATTCTAGTTATCCTTTTCTGCGTCATTTCTGCTATGCTATTTTTCCTCCTTTGTTTGTCTAGTTTTCTCCTTCATTCTACCACCTGCCCGACTCATTGAGGCCTTTCTGTCACTGTTCCTAAAATCCTGGTATTTTTTTTCTCTCTCTTTAGAATGTCCTTCAGTATTGTCTGTAGGGTTGGATTGGAGGTCACAAACTCGCCCAGTTCCTCTTTGTCATGGAAGCATCTTGTTTCTCCATTAATTTCTAGTGACAGTTTTGCAGGGTACATCAATCTGGGCTGGAGGTTATTTTCTTTCAGGGCTTGGAACACTTCCACATTTCTTATTCTTAAATTGTAGATTCTCTTTTTGTCTTCTAGCCTTGTTATTGCTGCTGCCTGTTTCCTTATTATTTTTAAGAGCTCTTTCCTTCATGATCCCACATTGCAAACTTGTCTTCAAGTTTTGATAGTCCATCCTTGGTTTCTTTTTTTTATTTATTTAAAGAGGAAAAAACAGGAAAAAGGTAGAAATATTACAGAATTTCAAGAAAAGAAGATAAATAGTAAGAAATCACTAGTTTGATACATTACATATTGTTCTTTTAGGAATAGTTATTCAAGTTACAGGATTAAAGCACACAAAGTGGACACTAAAGCAGTGAGAGTGCAAACAGATCTGTTCAGCAGTCCAACAAGAACCTAGAAATATGGTCATCAATCCCACACATCTAAACATACATGCAGCTATATCTTTTATAGCGTGTCCTATTTCCTCTTTTTTTACAATTGCAATTACACATTTTAAAAATCTTATTTAAAGAGGAAAAAAAAACAAAACAGAAAAAAGGGTAGCAACAATACAGAATTCTAAAAGAAAGAAAGAAAAAGAATGAGAAAAAGCCCCACTAAGAAATCAGTAATTTATAAATTATGTACTGTCATCTTGGATGTAGTTGTTCAAGTTACAAAGTTAAAGGGTACATAGTAAATATTCAAACAGTCAGCCTACAAACAGTTTTGCTCAAAGATCCAACAAAGATTCAGCAATATGGTCATCTATTTTACACACTTGAACTTACATGCAGTTATATCCCTTAGAGCACTTCCTTTTCGTCTCTTTTTTACAATGGTAATTAAACCTTTTGGTTTTATTACACTTGTAGTTCTTATTGACTTTTTACACTAGAGACACAATATGATATTTATAAATTTGATTTGTATTTATTTCACTAATGAGGATAGTCACAAGTTGCCTCCATTTGCCTATGAAGGCCTCAAGATCATCCTTTTTATAGCTGAGTAATATCCCATTGTATAAAGATGCCACATCTTTTTCATCCACTCTGCAGTTGATGGGTATCTTGGTTCATTCTAGGATTTAGCTATCACAAATTGTGCAGCTATGAACATGGGGGCACATATATCACTGTGATATGAACTTTTCAGTTCTTTGTGGAAAATACCCAGGAGGGGGATAGCTGGATTGAATGGGGCTTCCAATCCTAGTCTTGTGAGAATTCTCCATATGGATTTCCATAATGGTTGCACCATTCTACATTCCCACCAACAGTGAAGCAGTGTTCCTTTTTCCCCGCAGCCTCGGCAACATCTGTTATCAGTTGATTTCTTGATGGCAGCTATTCTTTCTGGAGTAAGGTGGAATCTCAATGCTGTTTTGATTTACATTTCTCAAATGACCAGTGATGATGAACATTTCTTCATGTATTTATTTGCCATTTGTATATCTTTCTCTGAGAACTGTGTGTTCATCTCAGATGCCCATTTTTGGAGAGGGTCTTTGAATTTGGGGGGCTTGATGTTTTTCAATTCTTTATATATTCTGGACACAAGTCCTTTGTCGGAAGGGTTGCTGGTTAAAATTTTTTCCCACTCTGTCGGTTTTCTTTTCACTGTGTTGGTGATTTCCTTTGAAGTGCAGAAACTTTTCAATAATATGAGATCCCGTTTGTTGATTCTTTGAAGTGTTTCCCTTGCAGTTTGTGTTTGGTTCATGAATTCTCTGCCTACTCCTATGTCTCCAAGACTTCTACCTACCTTGTCTTCCAGTAGATTTAGTGTTTCTATTTTAATATTGAGGTCTTTGATCCATTTAGACTTTAGTTTTGTGCATGGTGATATGCATGGATCTAGTTTCAGTCTTTGGCATGTGGAGAGCCAATTTTTCCAGCACCATTTATTAAAGAGACTATCCTTCCAGTGGACATATTTAGCCCCTTTGTCAAATATCAGGTGACTGAGTGTCTTTGTAGTTGTGCTTGCATCTTCTAATCTGTTCCTTTGATCCTCAGGTCTATTTCTTTGTCAGTACCAAGCCGATTTTATCACTGTGGCTTTATACTACTGATTCAAGTCAGGAATTGAGATACCTCCTGCCTTGCTTTTGTTGCCTAGAATTGGCTTTGCTATTCTAGGTTTCTTCTGTTTCCGATGAATTTTAGTAGTGTTTTCTCTAGATCTGTGAGGTATGTCAATGGTATTTTGATTGGGATTGCGTAAAATCTGTATAGCAGTTTTGGGAGCATAGCCATTTTCACAATGTTGGTTCTTCCTAAGCAAGAGCAAGGAATGTCCTTCCATTTTCTAATATCCTCTTCAATCTCCTTTTTCAGCATAGTATGATTTTCAGCATATAAGTCTTTAACATTTTTAGTTAGGTTGATTCCTAAGTATTTCATTTTTTTACATGTTATTGTAAAGGGCTATGTTTCCATAATTTCTCTCTCAGTGAGTTTTTTGTTTCTGTACAGGAATGCTATTGATTTTTGAGCATTTGCTTTGTATCCAGCTCTACACTACTGAACTTGTTCATTACCTGTAGCAGTCTTTTACTGGAGTTTTTTGGGTCTTCTATATAGAGTGTCATGTCATCTGCAAATAGTGATAATTTAACTTCTTCCTTTCCTATCTTTACTCGTTTTATTTCTCTCTCTTGTGTAATTGCCCGGGCTAGTGTTTCCAGAACTATGTTAAAAAGGAGTGGTGAGAGTGGACATCCTCGTCTTGTTCCTGATTTTAAAGTGAAAGCTTTCAGTTTTTGTCCATTTAGTATAATGTTGGCTGTTGGTTTGTCATAGATGGCCTTTATAAGGTTGAGGTAGACACCGTGCATTCTGAGTTTCGGAAGGGTTTTTATCATGAACACGTGTTGGACTTTGTCAAAAGCTTTTTCTGCATCTATTGAGATGACCATGTAGTTTTTGTTTTTGGCTCTGTTGATGTGGTGTATTACATTTATTGATTTGCGTATGTTAAACCATCCCTACATTCCTGGAATGGACCCAACTTGGTCATGATGTATAATCTTGATGATTTTCTCCTTTCTATATGCCAGTGTTTTATTGAGAATCTTTGCATCAATGTTCATTAGTGAGATTGGCCTGTAGTTCTCCTTTTTGGTTGGCTCTTTCTCTGGTTTTGGTATCAGAGTAATACTTGCCTCCAGGTATGATTTAGGGAGGATTGCTTTCTTCTCAATTTCATTGAAGAGTTTAAGGAGTATTGGCATCAAATCTTCTCTAAATTTCTTGTAGAATTCAGCTGTGAGTCCATCCAGACCGGGGCTTTTCTTTGTTGGTAAGTTTTTAATTACATTTTCAATTTCTATCTTCTTGGTTGAGCTTTGGTACTTCATATGTTTCTAGAAATCTGTCCATTTCCTCTGTGTTTTCCACTCTATGTGAGTAGAGATTTTCAAAGTAGGTATTCATGATCTTTTGAATTTCCATGGGATCTGTAGTAATTTCTCGCTTTTCAGTTGTTATTGCATGAATTTGGGTTTTTTCTTTCTTTCTCTTGATAAGGTTAGCTAGGGGTTTGTCAATTTTGTTTATTGTCTCAAAACACCAGATTTTTGATTCATTAATTCTTTGTATTTTTTTTAATTTTCAATTGCATTGATTTCTGCTCTAATATTTACAATTTCCTCTGTTCTATGAGCTTTGGGTTTAGCTTGCTCT